>MU192716.1:6686-27656 GCA_016904865.1 Pissodes strobi | reverse complement strand
TTTCGCCGTCTTAAAGGCCCATTTTCATTCGCATATTATTTGCTCCCATTTTGTAAAGCAGTGGTCTAATTTTATTTTCACAATTTAATTTATTTTAAATTGATTGTCGTTGACAAGATTAATGTTAAAAACCCGGAAAATTAAGAATAAAATGTGTTCTGTGTATTTTAAGTCTATGAAATATGAGATTAAAATATAAGTATGCATTTCAGCATTTCTGATTTTTTATGTCGTATGACCTTGAGCTAGGCCTACACCACTTGATCTTGGGATGCTCTCACGCTTTCACCAATTTTTATATGGTCTTGAAATCATTCGAAGTTGAAACTTGAGAATAACGTTGATATTTGATGATAACCGCCCACTTGGACCAATGCATTTCACTTTGAGAATATTTGATGAGTAAGGTGACTTCAGCCATGGCCACGATACACATATAACTGTCTGCTGATTTCTAGACTCGTTTTTCACCCACCTGCGCATCTACGTCATCTGGAAAAAATGTATCCGTTTGACGTTGTCATAGTTTATTTAATTAAGTGAATTTTTAGATTTGTTTTGTGTTTATATATGTTATAGGATTATTTAAAATAAAAACTTATAGTATAATTATGCCGAACTGTGCTGTGGCTACATGTAAAAACAATAATAGGACCACCAAAGGGAGTGATATTAAATATTTTCGGTTTCCAAAACATGACTTAGCAAAGCAGTGGATTCGTGCTTGTCGAAGAAAAGATAGAATTAACATAAAAGATGGTGAGTATCTTTAATTATTAAAGCTTTATTTTATTACTTATTATTTTTATTACATATTTCTACGATTTACATGATTTTTTAAGGCAGTGGCACACACTCTAAAGGGAGATCCTATGGCTAGAGATGAATCCTAATTCCACGTACCGTGATATATCACGGCGCCTGCACTCGGAACGGTTAGCCACCGTGACAACTTATTAGAAATCACGGTTCACCCCGTTCGTACACTAAGGAATCTGTCGGCCTCTATAAAGAGATAACCGCGACTGCGAATTGGCGAACTATAGCGGCGCGGCGCGGCGTGACCGTGGCGTTATATTTAAACGCTGCCGCTAATACGCCGACATTCGAATGCTGCTCTGCCTTAGTCCCGATCTTTAAACGTTCCTTTTAGATATACCACGATCAAGTCACGGTTCACGGTCCAGCCAGACACTATGTGGTTAAAAAATATTTGCCAAAATTAAATAAGTAAAAAAAAAACGAAGCAACATGTATTATTGAAGTGTGATTGAAGTGAAACTTCTTAACGCGCGCCGGGAGGCATATTTACACATGCTCACATACGATGGTACCAGGGTGCTGAAATCGGTTAGGTTCTGTAGCGCTACAAAAGCTTATTGATTTGGGCACCTAATCGCGCCATGTCTTCGCGATGCAACCGTTTTGTCCCAAGAGCCTCGTGGTCGAGTAGTCTAGGTGGTTAGGTCTCGATTCGACGGCTATCGCAGGAGCGGCGGCGCGGGCCGAGTTCAAACCCCGTTGCTTTTTTATTATTTTTTTAAGGTTAAGTTTCTGAATAGTTTTGTGAAAAATATTTTTTTTCATTTGTCCTTTCTGCTAAGCAGAGGTTATTTATCTAAAGAAAGCAAGTTTCAAGTTTTCAATGCCTTTTTCCTTACACATTTTAGATACATTTTGCCCGTGTGGAGCATGTGCGGTGAAGTTGATTTCAATAAAGCTCAAATATTTCAAAATAAATTTTTAAAAGTATTATTTAATTTTGATTGTCTTACTAGTTCTAACACAATTTATTCAGAATGAAATTTAAATAGACTAAGAGAAATCTTAAAAATAGAACAGTGCAAATTTGTTTATAAAATCATTAATAATCTACAAAAATGCAACATAAGTATGATGTTTTACCATAATTTGCATGATTACCAAACGAGATCATAATCTATCATAATAATATCAGGTTTCTACAAGAACTAATATAGGGTTGAGAAATCAAATTACATCAGATGCAATGCAAAATTTAATAATTTGCCTCATTGAATAAAAGATTTAATTAAGTATAGGAGTTTTGTTAAAAAATTAAAAAACTTTAAAAATGCTAATTAGGTAATTATAAGCAATATTGCAGCGTATATTATTTTTTGTTTTGTTATTCTCTTATAATTTCTGTCTCGATATTGTGATTGAATAAACGATTCAAAAAAAATGTACCAACCCGAATTAATATAAGTCTAAAGTATTTAGTAACAAAACATATTGTTTATTTTTCATAAGATACAAAAAGTTTAACGTTATACAAATCTTAAAATGAATGGTATGCAGAAACGTTGCATTTAAACGTTAGTTTAACATTTTTGTTCTTCACAGACTAAGTTAACTTTAATAAAAATTAACGTTTTTGTAACCTTTCACTTGCACGTATTTTAGGAATTAAACTAAAACAATTTGCACCAAAAATATACATAGGCTATTCTAACGTTGGCTAAAACGGTCTTTTTTAATAACGTTTAAAAAATACTTTTTTTACTATTAAAATAAAAATTGTGTGAGCTTAAGACCAAACGATAAAAGTGAAAACTTCAACTAGCAGGGTCATCGTTTGTCAGAATTTCGGTCCGGACCTTCGTTGCAGAGATACTGGCGAAAACCGGTTTTCCCCCCAAAATCCGCCCTTAAATTAAAGCCCCGATCCGTCACGTATGGTCTAAGGTGGCCCCCATGAGGCGCACCTATCATAAAAAATTTTACCCCGTACCTCTTCCCGTTCTCCCGAAATTAATTATATAAAATTTTCCTTCTCTCCCTTCCCTTGGCCAAATAGAGGGGGGTACGGGGTCCCGTTTTCGTCCAGGATCTTCTTTTTACCTCGGCTACATCCTCTGAAAATTTGACCCATTGAAAGGACAATTGGATGTTTATAACCATACGCCAACTTAGCCCTCTTGCCCGCTGGAAGGAACGACAAGCTGGTGAGAACAGTTTGATTATGGGGAGTGACGCCCCCGCCATTCCGAGTTGCCACAGGATGTAACCCATCAAATCCCGTAGTCCTCCCCTAGGCTGGAGAACACCGAAGAAGCACAAAGTCTGGAGCTGATTAATGAGAGTTTGTGGCAAGAGGGGATGCATTGTACTAGCTGGCAGGAACGTCAAACTGGGGAAAGCAGATTGATTATGGAAAGTGACGCCCCCGCCATTCCAAGTTGCCACGGGATGTGTAACATCAAATATCATCGTCCTTCCACATACTGGAGAACACCAAAGTCCAAAGTCTGGAGCTGATCACTGGGGAGTGACCCAACAAACCCCATTCTGACTAGAGACCACTAAAGGAATGAGTCTGAGGCCGATGCTTCCAGTGGAAGCGATCCTAGGTGGTAGATGCATACGCCTACTCGCATGGTTTGGTGAAAGACCACCCCAACAGATCTGGGCAGCTCTAAGTGGTTTTTTCGAATCGTGTTCCTCTTCGACGGTGGTGGTTTCGGGTTCCACAGTAGGAATATTGACATGATTGTGCTGCCAGGATCTAAATAATGCGGAAGTAAACTCGCCGGCCATTCGGATCTCCGGGCGCTGGGTGGCCCTGGGAGCCCTTCATTGCGCATCTCACAGACAGCAAAGATACCGAACCAATTTAGAATAGATTACTGCGACATAAGAGGCGTAAATACAAACATAAATTCGGTACACCAACATCTACTAGTAAATAGACCACAGATACAGTAAGCTACCCCTATCCTGGTTACGACTTACACTCCCGATTTAGATATAATTTCGGAATATGCCGTTTTGTCCGAATTGACCTTTCATGTCTGGGCGAACGGAATAACCTTGACGTCATATGGCCCAAGTTTACAGCCAAGGAAGTAACCAAGTATATGTTGTCTCTATCGCCCTCCGAGCGATAGAGCCTACCAAAGCTTTTTTACAACACTAGCTACAACTTTTGACTCAATACAGGTCGATCATCCCAATTCAGAAATATAATCGTCCTGGGAGACTTCAATGCCCACACCAACCGGCTCAAACATCACAACAAGACCTACAACGAAGGTAGAGAAGCTGAAGCATTTGCCTCCAACTGCGGGCTTATTCAACTTGTAGACGAACCAACTAAAATCGCAGAGAGGGGCAAATTCACCGCCCTCCTGGATCTTTTTCTAGCCACCAATTCTGACCAGTACACAATTACAGTTGGTCCGCCATTGGGTACTTCCGACCACAAACTTATTACAACGGTTTGTGAATTGCCACTTCTACAGAAGGATCCACCAATCCACCTCGGAAAATCTGGCATTACAATTCTGAAAACTGGGACGATCTAAGGGAGTTCTAGCTAGATTTTCCTTGGCTCGACGTCTGCTTTGGCACTAACGATCCGTCACTCTGCTGCGAAGACATTACGCGAGTAATCTCCTCAGGAATGGAAGCATACATCTCAAATTCCATCAAGCTACCGTCAAAAGGAAAGCCCTGGTTCAAAAGAAGATGCGAAAGAGCCGTAGGTAGGAAACAACAAACCTACAAGTACTGGCAGCAAAATCAGACCGCTGTAAGTTGCAATTATTTTACCGAAGCGAGAAACGAATGCAAAAGTGTGACTGACGAAACTAAGGACAAACACAATGAAATAACCTAGTATAAACTTTTGCAATGACCCAGTGGCTCCAGGAATTTCTGGTTGGTAGTAAAGGCAGTAAGTAATACACTGAGAGAAATTTGTTATATCCATTGTAAAAACTTTATTAACAGTTATAAAAATCTGCAGGAAATAGGCGCCAATACGAGTCTTGCGTAAAGGCTATTAAAGTCATTTTATAGGAATTATTCAAGTTTTTTATAGAATTTTGAATAAACTCATGTATAGCAGGTATTAAACATTTTTTTTTTAGGGCAGTGGCACACACACTAAAGGGAGATCCTATGGCGCTCGACGAGCGGTGTGTGTGCGAAGATGTTGATTGACACGGTTCTTGAATATTTGTAGGTTGTAATTAGTGGGAAACAGATGTCCTGGAAGTGAGTTCCACAGTGATGCAGTGCGCCAGACAAAGGAGTTCTGGTAAAGCGATGTTCTAGGTGTTTCTTGTTGTACGACGAACTGGTGCGCTCCTGCCGTCTGTCGGGACTGTCTGACAGGAGTCCAGGGGCGGGATTATGCGGGCCAAATCCTGGGAAAATCTGCCGTGAAAGTATCTGTAAAACAGAGACATCTCGGCCACATGTCTGCGATGTTCCAGACTATCCAGATTTATCGTTATACAAGTATTTTTTAGGGGTTATTATTATTTTTTTTTAAACGACAATGGCTACATAACCTTTATTAAAGATTATATAACCTCTATTAAAAGTTTCATTGCCGTTATTTAAACGTGTTATACTTGTTATACAAGCTCTTATTAACTGTTATGTAAATAGAATATTAGGCGCATCCACCATATTATAAAGGACCCTGCACCATCCTTATGGAGAAGTGATTTTCGTCAAATTGTTTGAAAATTTAATACGATGTAGCTCAAAAAACAACGAAAGATTTTGTTGGTGATATAATAACTTGTTTAAGAGAACTACATCATATTACATTTTCAAACTATTTAACCGAAACCACTTTTCCATAAGGATGGTAGGGGGTACATTTGATTGGTATATACAGGTTGTTGCAATTTTTCGGGTGTTTCAGATTCAATGCAAGAATTAATAGCTTATATATTTTAAGAGTTATGTTGAGGAATAGGGCTAAGAACAGTTGCAGTTTAGAGAATCAATATTGGAATGTATAATATACAAAGTACGGCATCAAAGTGGAGAAACATCTGTGAAGAAAACAAGCCAAATAAAAGTTGCTTGATCACTTGTAGTGAATCCTGTAAAGTGACTTAAAATATTTATATATAATATAATTTAAGATTAAAAAGTAAAAAAAAAACATTAAAAAGAAGGATGAATTTAATAAAATCATTTATTACAAAAATAGAAACATCTACTAACACAGCAAAACGCAGTTAAGAAAATGGTGTCGTTAATAAAAGGAAAGTGAAAGTATTTATCTACATTGTTACTCCTGTACCTTGGTCTAAGTATAAAGGGTGTCACGTTCAGACCTTGGCAGTTCGAGTCATTATTAAGTTTTGAAGCACCCTCGTAGCTATTCCGCCCAGCGTTCAGCTTTCGGAGGGATTCGTTGCTCGAGTCTCGGCTTGGTACGGCCCGACCGGATGGTTGGGGGGGGACACGAGTTTTGCGAAAGAAAGGATTCGTGATTCTTTTTGACTGGAGAAGTGGTTCCGTAGGTCGACCGTAGTTTTATCTCTCGCCGAAGGCGGATTTTGGTCGATTTACGGGGAAGTATTTCCGTTTTGGTTCTGGGAACCTGCTAGTGAAATACGTATAGTGTTCGTTGTTCGAAGATTTATTAGCTGCTTCCACTTGGTCAACCCAGCCATTGTACGTGGTGTGTTTTGTTGTCATTGATTCGAGTGCCCTTTTAGTAAGGTAAGAATTCCGTATTATTAGCCTATATTTCGCGGTTTCGTGGATCCAGCGGCGGATGGGAGGGCCGGGAGAACGGGAAAGTTCCCGAGGGGCCTTTTCCTGTGGGGTATCATGGGGCCCTTACTGCTGCAAACTACAGATGGGCCACAGGCCTAAAAATTAAATCCCGCGTGTTAATAAAACTTGTTGAGGCCTCTTGACCCTTGGCTCTCGGTCTATAATTATTACTCTCTCACTTGGAGGAAATGTCAATCTTAATCTATCCCACATAAATCTAATTTTAAATAAAAAATTATATAATACAGGTAGGTTAGAAACCTGGTATTAAACGCTACAAATAACAAAACAATTGCAACTGGCAACGCCGCAATTCCGCTATACACGTGAGTGTCATTACTGATTACTGTATCTGTGTCTCTGTAAGTTTAAGTTAATTGATGGATAGTGGATCCGAAAGAAACGATTCTAGATAATTACCGAATATTTCTATTCAATCTCAAATCATGATCCGTCACATATGCCGTATAACTAACTAACTATAATTATTCAGTTCAACTAAGCTTCGTTGATAACTGCTGCAAAAACAATATATAGAAAAAACTAGTTAGATCTAGCGTTATGTTATTATAGCCACCAATTAATTACAGACTCTGACTCTAACTTATGATAATTTACTCCACGGCCAAGTTACCGGTAGGATACAGATAATAAAGAATCTGTTCGAGTAAAGAAAATATCAAAGGCCGCAATAAAAAAAGCAATTAAAAATAACGCAAAATCTACTAGGCTGTAACAACACTGGTAGTTATCTGATCTACAGTTATCGAACGTGCCAGAAATCGTGAAAACAAAATAATAATAAAACTAGTTCGCCCTACAACGTTACTGCGTCAGTCAATTAAAAGTTCAAAGAAATTCGATCCAAAATTTATTCTAGATCAGCGGATCTATCTGAATTTTAGAATTTGATTAAATAAAATTAAGCATCTCAGGCTCGACAAATTGCCCAAAAAATTCAAAGTTCGTTTAAAAGAAAAGTTTAATGACTAAATGTTACCTTAATTAAGGAGAAAAAGATTAAAAGTTAATTTTAGTTTGAAAACACAGCAAAAAAAGAACAAAATAATAATAATTAAAAATCGTAGGTTAATTACGCACTATAACCCTCGTAGATATTCCGGCTGACCTAGCTTCGACGTTCTCTGGATCGAGAAATTTAAATAAATCCGCCCTGCGAAACGATTCGATTTTCAACAAATTGAATTTAGCGCGTAAATTTAAAGTCGATGGTAAAAGGCCCTGTTTCTGGATCCCTAGCATACTGTTTTGGGATTGGTTGATGGGATTGAGCGTCGCACCCATTTATTTTTAATTGTCTGAATAATTGGGAATTCTATTAATTGAAGCGGCTTAATGACAATCCACTTTTGGCTACTCTGGGTAGTTTTTTTTTGGAGGATGCCTATGCATCGAAATCCTAGTTTTTTATCGTTTAATTCCCTTAGATGAATTATTGTGTAAATCAAAAGGTTATTGATGCTCTCGCTGCTACTAGTAGCTTATTAAAAAAGTCACTTTTATATTACTTATATTAGATTCTACATATGCATAATT
The DNA here is from genome assembly GCA_016904865.1 of Pissodes strobi. Classification (NCBI taxonomy): domain Eukaryota; kingdom Metazoa; phylum Arthropoda; class Insecta; order Coleoptera; family Curculionidae; genus Pissodes; species Pissodes strobi. The sequence continues at coordinate 19,550 of MU192716.1, read as the reverse complement.
AGACTTAAGATGAAGTATATGCTATATTATCTACCTTTCATGTACTGATAGTTTATTATTTTGTATTTATTTTTTATAAGTTATAGATAGGTATATATAAACATGTATTTTAATTTAATTAGTTTAGTTTTACTTTCATTTACTTAGTGATGTATTTATTATGTTTTTTTTAATGTATATATTAAAAAAGTGTAATATCAGAAAATAAATACATATTGCTCATCATTTAAATTATTATGGTAACAAATATTTTATAGAAAACACCATTGGCACCACTCAGTTTTTACATAGGGTTGGGGCCCCTTAAGGTAACTTTCCCGGGCCAGTCAGTAGGGTCCCATCCGTCCCTGCGTGGATCTAATATTATCATTCACTATTGCATTATTCTTTTGATTATTAATTGCGGGTTCAAGTGTTTAAATTTAAAGATTTCATTGCGTTGAATTAATTTTTTTTTGGTACAGTTAAATTGACATGAGAATATTACCGGCTTTGGAATGTGAAAACGAACGAGTTTTGTTGATCCGGGCTCGCTATCGGGTTTTTATGTATCACTGAACTACGCGTTTTTATGTTGTTTCCGAACGTTTTGCGTTGTCGATTTTCGGCGATATTAAGGGCTCGTTTCACTGAATTAATCTGGGCGCATTGTTTTATAATCAGGGCCATTATTTCGCATTTCGGATTTCAATTTTATGTATATTCTTTGAGAAATTTAAGAAAAATACGCGATTTGTTCTATCTTTCATTATTATACCGGGTTTGGGACCAGTACCGTGGGAATTACTGTGCTTTTCTCAATTTTAATATTTGTTTCTTTTCAAACGACATCTAGTCATTCGTGTTAGATGCGTTAGATTTTGATTTTGACACTAATCAGGGAATTGGGTCGATTTAATTAGGTAGTAATTCATGCATACCTTTTTCATTGTATTAAGGGAGGCTACTTCAGCTATTTTTGAGAGTGCATATGTTAGCGCTCATTTGACCATAGTTTCGCCTTATTGACCTTAGAGCTCGAGTCATTAAATGAATTTCGATTAAATAATTAGATAGCGAATACCTTAAATTACAATTAATTAATTAGATAGTTAGCAAATTGGAGGTTAGGCATGCTAACCTGTTAATTTGATTGGAATTTGTCTGGGACGCTGGTCTTGTTAAGATAATTTGCGATTTTTGGTCTGATATTTTTTAATTATGCTAGTTTTTTTTGCAAGCTCGGTAAGAGCTATTTATTTATTGGTTTTTTGTGGTAGTGAATAATAAAATTACGTTTTTTTATTAAGCCAGCTATCTGTCTCCTTTATACCGTATGACTTGCATTTAAGCTCATTTTCGAGCCTTTATTTATCATTTAGATTGGAATTCATTTATCCGTATGGTGAACTTTATTTGCTTTCGTGGCGGAACAATTTATTTAATTACCGATTAGATGGTATGTTTTATCATTATCTTTAACTGCGAATGATGGCCTCCTTTGATCGAATTTGATTTTGCAGAGATGCGTGATTAATATTAAGTTAATTGTAATGTTTTTTTCCCCTCGATTGCAAATATATCGTTGCGAGAGAGATTTAGTTAGTTAGCCTCCGATTTTTGTTTTTCTTTTGGGCTTCGTTTGAAAAGTCAAGTTAAATTTAAGACAAATTTTAATCTCTTTAATTAATGATTAATAACGCTGCTATTGTATCGTGTTTTGCGTGGCTTAGGCACAATGTTATGTTAGCAATCGAGTCCCCTATCGTGGTGGCTCGTTACTAGGAAATTTTTTATTCCTAGGGCCGCATCCAGGGGGCAGAAGCCTTGACGAGATGTGGGGAGCCTCTACGCTCTGGTGAACCTAGTTGGTGCTTTCACCAGCCTACAATAGTTCGGGTCTAGTCCGTCCGGAGCTTCCGGTTTATCCTTGGGACAGAACAGCTACAGATAAGTTCTTAGTCTTAGGATTTGACTTTTCATCCTCCTGTGTCAGTGAATCGATTACATTTTTCCTGCGCTCCTTTTTTTTGTGTTTAGCTTAGAGCGCAATACTAGTTTAGCTGACGCGTGTGCACACCGTTGGGGCCTGTAAAGTTTTATAATCCCTCCCTCTTTGGGGGTTTGTATTTAAGCCTGATTAATTGGTAGTCTTTACTTGGCGGATTCAATCACTTTTTTTGTATGTGTATGAAATAAAGTGTGCAATTTGTTTTTTATTTGCGGTGTTTCATTTGGCTCGACAGCAGTTGAGTATATCGATATTTTTTTTCCCTTTTTCCAGCGGAGTTTTTTTTTTGTCTTACCGGCGGAGTTTCAAGGACGGGGGTCGTGTAGCAAGTTCCGGGAACATCGCGGGGACTTCCACTTCGGTCCGTTTCGAAGTTGGTGGCGCCCAAACGAACTACACGTCGGAGCCGCGGCAATTGCCCGCTCGCCTAACAGCTTGCTGCAGGACTTTGCGTTTTGGTCCCGCCCAGTGTGCATCCAGTAGAGGAGACCGGGTCGAATTCGGTAGGTGATTTATTCTAATTCTTGGTGGAACTCATCATAGCTCCACAAGCTTTGAACATCTCTTAATTTAATTTAAATTTTAACTTTTATTCATTTTTAAAATTTAAAAAAAAAGAGTTTCCTTTTCGAAAGAAAAGTGCGTGGCAAGGGCACTCAAAACTACTATCACTAATGCAAACGAAGACCGAGAATGGAATTCAATATTCATTGGATGGATTGAAAATTGAAAAATGTATAGATGCATCACCCTTATCGATTGCTAGTATTGTTGATGGCTACTTGCTACTAAAAATCAAAATCTATAATAGCTGTCGAATGTTATCCGAAAGTGTTCAAACTATACGTCGAGAAAAGCCGAATCCCTCGTTTTATGTGATAGACGCATAACGGCTAATACGTGTGATATAAGGGATATTCAACCAATTTTTAAAAATCCGGTTAATAACCGGTAAGCAAGTGTCGATTAACGTGCATTAGGTGTACTTTTTAATTATTGTCTATTAAGGCACTTTTTAATGATTATGCAATTCTTGAATAGAGGTAAAAGAATACTTGTATATGAGATAAAAAGAGCCTGCATAGCTCCTTATAAAACGACTTTAATACTGACTATTGACGTTAATAATTCTAGTTATACAATTTTTATAGTAGTTTCTCAAGTAAAGGCTATATAAGACTTTATTAACGGGACTTTTCTCAGTGTAACTTTACCAAAACTTCTCTTTCACCTTTGATGGACGTACGCGGTGTCACAGCGACTACAGCTAAGGAAAAAGCAAACCTGTATATACCGCAGCAGCTGCTCTTCCTGTAAAAAGCTCAAATATGATCGTGCTTGGAATATTGCTCATATATCTGGAGTGCCGCATCTAAGCACGCCCTAAAGCTGCTGGATTCCATTCAGAAAAGAGCTGTGAGTCTCGTCGGCGACTCGGAGTTGACCCAGGATCTGGATTGTCTAGAACACCGCAGACATGTGGCCGAGATATTCCTCTTTTATAGATATTTGCAAGGCAGTTGTTCCCAGGATTTGGGCCGCATCATCCCACCACCAGCAACGTCTGTCAGACAGTCGCGACAAACGGCAAGAGCGTACCCGTTCTTTGTACAACTGGAAACACATAGAACGTCGCTTTACAAGGACTCCTTTGTCTGGCGCACTGCGTCACTGTGGAACTCACTCCCAGGACATCTGATTCCCCCTAATTACAGCTTACAACTATTCAAGAACCGTATCAATCATCATTCGCAGAGACACCGCTCGTCGAGTGCCATAGGATCTCCCTTTAGTGTCTGTGCCACTGCCATAAAAAACACGTATGTATATCCAAATGTCACGGTTTTTAATTCAAATATTTTAATATTCATCTCCGGTTGTATCTCCAAAACAGCCTCTGATATTTTCTATCTTGCTCTGAGGCCAATACCTTCGATATATTTTTGATTTGTCAGCCGATAAAGCGAATGGATTTTTCCTAAACCTTAACAAAACCGGAAAAATATCCTGTTGCAGCCTTGGCCCACTAAACTGAACATCATTTAAACTATTGCCTGTAATCGTTTTCATACTTGCGTCAATAACAATGCGACACCTCGTAATAGTGCTACCCTTCACAGCAAGTTAAGTTTCACGATCCGTCTGTCATTTCTCCTACTTGTACCATATGGCCTAGCTCTTTGTTTTCATTCAAACACCCAACATAATCCCTTCTCAATGACGCATCTGTTAATAATTTTTTTCTCAAGAAAGTGGAACCTTTATAACGCCGTATTGGCAGAATCGCCTAATTAATTTAATGATGTTTTAAAAGACGAAACTCGTCTGATTGAGTGAATAAATTTTTCCTTGTTTGTGTTTACAAGTGGAGTCATTGTTTATGCTTTTGACACACCTCACCGGTAATAATCCATCCAAAAACGTTATTCTGCAAAACATACGTTACGTTATCTAATCTTTATCGATTAGGACACAAACTAGACCAAAATACATGGGATCCTAACAAAACATCAATATCAGCCCTCGAATTAAATTTTGGGTCCACAAGAATTAACCTATCAGAAATGTTTAAACAACTTTTGTAAAAACTTATGTTGGGAAATTTTTCAGATATTTTTGACAACATTAAACAGCTAATTTCTAGGCTGAACTGACTATAGCACAATAAGGTTTACGTTTTTATTAATGTGCGTTAATTTTGTAATATTTTTATATACATATGTTGGGAAATTTTTCAGATATTTTTGACAACATTAAACAGCTAATTTCTAGGCTGAACTGACTATAGCACGATTGTATTATAAGGTTTACGTTTTTAATAATGTGCGTTAAATTTTGTAATATTTTTATATTCTCTTCGGGATAATATTAGAAATCACGTCATCCATTGCCAGACACTTAGTATCGTGGCGACACTCCCTATCAGACGCCATTAAACTTTAATAAATTGTAATTGTACTTACGTTATAGCACAAAAGCTGAATTTTATATATGTTACTTTGGGAACTATGAGAAGATGTTTTCTTGGTAGCCAGACAGTTTCGATAGTTCTTACATCTTCCCAGACAAGTTGAATCTCTGCTGTAGGTGCGACCACGAGACAATATACGTATAGTCGTCGCGGCGGATCTTACCCCATACATGACTAAATATAGGTTAGTAAATTCATATGATTCGAATTAAAATCATAATTAGGATTTTTAGACAAACAACTGTCTGCTATGGCTAACTATTTCTTGCATAAAAAGAAAAAAAAAACAGTGATTTAAAAAATCTGGTTAAAAAAACCTATTTCGGTATCATACGAGTATTTGAAAAGGAATTAATCTTTGGCAGTGTTCGGTACAATTTGTATTACCCTGCTAAAAATGTTTTTAGCCTGATCATGTTTAACAAATAGTAAGAATTAACCACCGATTTATCGAATTCTATTACTTAGATTTTATTTTTTTTTACTTGTTTTAAGGACCATTTGACACAATAATGTATTTGGTAAAATTTTTGAACCAATTTTTGGCACAGACTTTTTTACAATTGTCATTCGGGTTGTGGATCTCGAAAACAGAAAGTTTATTGTGTTCTTTTTAGAGATTCTTTTTATTACTATATATTTATTATGCATGTGAGCTTAGAATTACGTATAAAAAGCGAACCATCAATTTGTTATTTGCATTTTGGTTAAAAATTAGATCAAAAATAATCTGAAATATTTGTGTATTACACAATATTTGAAAATATTTGTAGGAAGAAAAATGGACCAAAAATGTGATCGCGTGAAACAACCTTTGCGTAATCTTAAATGCATATGCTGGGGTGGTTATCCGAAAATTATCTTCGGGATACTACTAGGCAAAAATATGCGCAGTGTTTTTGCCTACCCTATTTTGACAGTTATGATATGCGAGGGTCGATATCTAAGTGTGGTGTTACATTGTGGGTTTTTAACGCTGCGGCAAGAACGCTCCTGTTTGACGGGATGGCAACATCACACACTATTAAATGAGAGCAGCATGATGCAGACACCATGCTGCGCCGTAATACTATACCCGCTATTAACGTTACCACCCAACCTAATTTGGGACTTCTTTTTGGCAAGCTCAATTTCCCGCTTGAATAAATCGATCTAATCTATTCTACTGGACAAAATGGTGAATGCGCTTGTTATAAATATTACTGCCTTGCCCCGCTTGTTGATTTTCTCAGAAACGGCTGCGAGTGTAAATTTGAGATTTTGTGTCGTAAGAAGGCAAACATATTTAAGTTCTGAAAATAATATAATAAATAAATTATCTTAAGTAATTAGTAAAAAAAATGTTAATTAAACGCTCAAGAAATGAAGAATTAAAGGCTGCTAAAAATTGTTCGGAAGGCAATAATTTTGCCCGTTTGGCCAGGGGAGGGAGAACATTGCGAAGAAGGAAAAACTTAAATAATTAATTTCGGGAGAACGAGAAGAGGTACGGGGTCTAAATTTTTATGGTAGGTGCACCCCATGAGGTGTCCCAAATACTGTCAAAGATTAATTATTTTTTTAGATGCTCATATGAACTAGGTTTTTAAATCACTGGCTTTTTTAGTTTATGTAAGAGATAGTTAGCCATAGCAGTAAGCACCCCATTGTGACAGCAGACCGTTATTTAATTTTGTACTGGGCATATAAGGTCACAAGGGTATTGACTTCATATCCTGTAAACTATGTTTAATTTGTTAAGCAATACACAATATATTGCAATTGCCCAGCACAGCTTTTTGACGATTATTATTACATTAGGTAATCAGGTTATTGTTTAATTAATATAAGATTGCATACTGTGCATTTTGGCCAGCATATACGAATATTAAATTATAACAAATATAGTTTTATCGAAGCTTTCGTGATGTTCTTAATTCTCCTCAACCTATGAGAACCAAGCTGATTACATGGCGATCCTGCCAGCGGCGTTCGTGTGTCCTTAAGATGGTTGTAAAGTCGTTGCTTGAATTCAAACAATGGTAAAGTAAAGTAATGATGAAGTTATTGTGATTGTGTCAAGAAAATGGGGAAAACTCAGTCAAAAGAAGAAGTTATAATTGCACAAGCTGGAAACAGTGGTGGACAAACGACAACTCAAGAATCCAGCAGGGGCGTCTCCCTCCATGAAGTGCTTGCATTAATGGTAGGTGGCATAATTGTTACTGTTTGGGTGATTTACTGTTGCCTGCGGACAAAAAAGAAACTAGAAAGAAAAATAAGGCGTGAAATAAGAAGAAGTCAAGAACTTGTATAAGAAAAACTCATCCTGACGATATATATGGGTCGATTCCAAAATCGATCCCATCAGGGAACTTCAACCAGTGGTACCCAAACCGGGGCTGGCATCGATGGAACGGGCTAGTTGTGGGCGCAATGCCGCTAGTTCGCAACGTTGGACACGTCAGCTTCTAGGACCACTCCCGAGGCAAACTTCTGTAGCGGATAGCGGATTATATAATATTAAGGTAAATGAGTAGTGTAGGATTAAGTGATTTTAAAGAACTATACGCATCCGTGCATAAGTTTTGTAGTAACATTGTTAAAGAACCTACCGAGAGAAGGGTAAATTTAGAAAGAGTACATAAATTGTTGTTAGAGATCGGTATATTAGAAGATAATTTCAGTACTTTAAAATTAGAATTTGGTAAAATTGAAAGAGATTCAGCGGAGCAGCAAGCAGCTTCTAAATATATCAAAGAAATCGGGAAAATTCTTTATAATTGTAGACATATACTATTAGAGAGGTTAAGCGTTATAGTAGAAGGTAAGGAAAGTGAAGAGGTATTAGACATTGTACAAGGTGATAAAAGTTTAAATATGACTGAAAAATTTGACTTGAGAACAGCCGCATCCTTGTTGCCGTGTATTGATGGTAATGAGGATACAACTAATCAACTAATTGACTCTATTCAACTTTATAGCGAACTGCTGAATGACGATGGTAAAAAACATTTAATAAATTACGTTCTGAAAACTAGATTATCGCGTAGTGCAAAACTACGGCTAGAAAATACTTACAATACAATTGACCACTTACTAGCTGATATAAAAACACATTTACTTACAAAAAAATCTGCAGCTGCGTTAGCAACTGAATTACATAATATTAGACAAGACGGGAAGACAATTGACGACTACGCAAAACAGATAGAAGAATTATTTCTCAATTTAACTATAGCTCAAGCAAATGGCAATGATAGAAACATTACAATTCTTAGAAATGTCAACGAAAAACTTGCAATTAATGCCTTTTCCAATGGACTAAAAAATACTGAACTGCGAACAATAGTAAAAGCTAGGGACTATTCCACACTAAAAGACGCTATAGTAGGCGCAAAAGATGAAGAAAAACTTAAGTTCTCAAATTCTAGTATGTCTGTATTTCATATGAGACAGAATAATAATAATTCGAATAGATTTAACAATTACGGTGGTCGTGGAAGAGGTTTCTCAAATAGATTTAATAACAATCGAGGTAGACCTTTTAATAATAATACTAGGTCGGGCAGTATAAATCCGAGAAATTTTAATAACAATAATTTCCGTAGACTAGGTCGGGGCTCCCGTGGAAGTCGTTCGTATTTTCGTGGCCATCAGCAAAATCGTAATATGGGTCAACAGAGATCTTATTTTACAGACGTAAGTGGATCAAATTATAACAATCCAAACCTTATGTCAAACGAAATTCCGTACGCAGAAAATTCAAATTTAAACCCGGGAATAAGAGGAATAGAGCAGAATAGGCGGTTTTTTCGTTCCTAACAATAAGTGTAAAAATTTAGAAGAACATGTAGTTTTAAGCTTAAATGGTATGAATTTTATTCAGGTGCATTACGAAATGCAAGATATGCTATTTTTAATAGACACCGGAGCTAGTATTAGTGTATTTTTTTCAGAGTACTTAAGAAAAGGTGAATATGTTGATACATCAAAAAAGGTAAAAATAATGGGTATAAGCGGTTCTACATTTTCCCTAGGCGCAACAAATGTTCGATTTTCGCTAAATAATATTGAAATTGAACACGAATATTTAGTACTTAATAAATTTAATTCAGGTATACAGGGTGTACTAGGTTCAGATTTTTTTTCGAAATACGGAGCAAGCATAAATTACGAGACATCAATATTTTCTTTTTGGGTTAACGATAACAAGGTATCGGTACCTATGATGTCGAATTTCGATGATTATATTTCAATACCACCTAGAAGCGAAATAGTAAAATACTGCTTAGCCGATCGTACCAGTGACTGTGTTATTTCTTCTGAGGAGTTGTGTGAGGGTGTGTTCGTTGCAGGTGTTATAGCGAGACCGGAGAATGGAAGAATTGCCGTGAGATTTCTGAATGTAAATGACCGCGAAATTAAGGTTAAAAATTTCACACCTAGATTAGAACCTATTGAGAATTATCAAATCTATAACTTTAACAAAAACGATAATTTATCTGTAGAACGCGTAGATAAAGTCTTAGATCTAATAGACACGTCGTCGCTAAACAACGAAGAAAAACTTTCAATCGAAAAACTATGCGCAAAATATGCAGACGTCTTTCACTTAGAGGGCGATTCTCTTACGGTTACTAATCTTTACCAACAGAGACTACAGCTCAAAGAAAACGCGGTTCCAGTTTATGTAAAACCTTATAGGCTTCCCCAGGCTCAAAAGTCAGAGATACATAGGCAGGTTCATAAAATGCTTGACGAGGGTATTATTGAAGAGGCTAAGTGCGAATGGTCTTCACCCCTTTTAATCGTACCTAAAAAAGCTACTAATGGCGAAAGGAAATGGAGAGTCGTTATTGACTACAGACTCGTAAACCGTCAATTAAAGGATGAAAAAATGCCTCTACCTTGCATCTCTGAAATATTAGACTCACTATCAGGAGCATTGTACTTTTCTCATCCCGATTTATCTCAAGGATACTACCAAGTCGAGTTACATAAAGATAGTAGGCCTTACACAGCATTTACTACTAATGAGGGTCAGTTTCAAATGAGAAGGTTACCTATGGGTTTAAAAATTAGTCCAAGTGCATTTTCTAGACTCATGACTGTTGCATTTTCTGGGTTAAATTATGAGTCTTGTTTTATTTATTTGGACGACCTAATAATATTCGGGAACTCATTACAACAACATAATAAAAATCTTGTTAAAGTTTTACAAAGACTTAGAGAAGTAAATTTGAAATTAAACCCTAATAAATCTGATTTTCTTAAAAAACAAATTTTATATTTAGGCCATGTGATTTCTTCAGATGGAATTTCTCCAGATCCCGAAAAATCCAGAGTGATAGCTAAATATCCAATACCTAGAAACGCTGATGAAGCTAAACGGTTCGTTGCATTTGCAAATTATTATCGAAAATTTATAAGTAATTTTGCACAAATAGCTCAACCTCTTAATGAATTATCGCGGAAAGGAATAAACTTTAATTGGACAGGCAAGTGTCAAACAGCATTTGATATTTTAAAAAAAGGCACTTATAAATCCACCTGTATTACAATATCCAAATTTTTCAGAAAATAATACATTCATTCTTAAAACAGATGCTAGTGGTTATGCTATTGGTTCGGTTCTATGTAATGGTAATGACAAGCCAGTAGCGTACGCTTCTCGTGTTTTAAATAAGGCCGAAAGGAATTACTGTACCATCGAAAAAGAATTGCTAGCCGTTGTTTGGAGTGTAAAACATTTTAGACCGTATCTGTATGGCAGAAAATTTGAAATACTTACGGATCATCGTCCACTCGTATATTTATTTAGCATGACAAACCCATCAAGTAGATTAACTAAATTTAGATTAGTTTTAGAGGAATATGATTTTACGGTAAATTACATAAAAGGTACACATAATGTTACAGCTGACGCTTTGTCGCGTATAAAAATCGATGTGAACGAACTGAAAGAAATGAGTGAGGGAATGATTAATAGTGTGAATGTGATTACGCGAGCACAGGAAAAAAATCAACAAATCAAAGAACAGGAAGATTTAATAAATTCTACGGATGAAAGGCTTGATCACCCTGGAATTGTAGAAATATTAAAACGACCTGATAATAGTATAGAATTACGGCCGATAGGAAAAGATGCATTTATTAAATATAAAAATAAAATAAACCATGGTAAAAATATGAATTATGCAAATTTTATATACGACGAAAAACTGCAAGTAATTTATTTTTGTCGAGATTACCGATCGACGTTTGACCTAGGTACATCGTTGAGGAATCTTGGAAATGTGTGCACAAGGTATAAAATTGCAGAAATATGTATAATAAAAAATATACAGACTAGTCAATTTATTAAAGATATATCGCGATATTGTCAAATATAATAATTCATAAAGCTACTAACTAATTATCACCCTGTCCCAAGTTTGAACTTGAAATTATTTAATAATCATTAAAAGCAAACTATAAACAACGCGAGCAGTCAACGGGAGCGATTATGAACCTTAAGCATGCAATGATCAGCAATTTCTTTACTATAAATACACTGGCAAACCTTCAGTTCGTCAGACTTTTGGTCTCAACCAAGCCAGCTCCAGAGTTAGTCACATGACTGCTTTTGGTTCAATCCGCTCTTTGGTTAGTCACATGACTGCTAAAGTTCTAATCCTTTTCCTACCACAAACTTAGTTCTTGGTTAGCCACATCGACTGCTAAGACTAGGGGTTTCATTAACCACAGTAGAAAAGTCGAGTCTGTCAAAGTTCTTCGAGTGAAGTTTCTAAGTAGTCTGTCAAGTAGTTCAAAGTGTAGTGTCCAAGTGCTCTTAAATACCTTAACATTAAATAAAACGCAACGCAACATAAGATAAACTATATTTACAAAGCAGTGACCAAAAAGACCTATAAACAATTCATCAAACATACCTCAAGTCGAGAAAGCATGCGCACCTTAATAATTGGGTATAAGCTAGTCTCATTAAGTTTCTGACCAGTAAACGCTGTTAAAAAACTCTATCGTTGGGTCTTTGACCAATATACATTGTTAATCTTTCCTCATTAAGTTTACCTAATATACTTTATTGTTTTTAAGTGCTTTCTTTATCTTCGCTTCTCACCTTACGTAAAGAACCCAGTATTACCGTCAGAGTTACACCCCTGCACGCTGAATAGGGCGTGGCATCGCGATTCAAACGTATGACAGACCGGTGGAGGCATTAAGAAAAAGTTAAAAGAACTGTCATCGCGATTACTCGCGACACGTGGTGGAGCAAGCCGGTTTACGTCAAACACGGTGTTTTTATTGAATTGAATTTATTATTTTCCTGACAAATTGGCGGAGATATTTTTTATATTTAAAGCACTTAATGAGATAAGTCGAAATCAAGTAAAATTATAATTTAAAATTTAAATCACGCGCCTATAAGCATCGCGAAGAGGTAGTTTAAAATAAGATTTGGTCAAAGAGTCTATTACATATACCCAATAAAACAAACAAGAAAGCAAAATTTTTATTAACATAATACAAATTTAAATAACGCGGGCGTCACGCCATTGAAGACTGCTAGTCAGCACCTGGTTGCAGAGTGGCTCTAAGGGGTCGACAATACCTCAGGAATAGAGTTGGGACCTTGAACTGAGCGGGTCCACAGGTAAACTGCTGTTCAAAAAACCTGCTGGTTTGGCGAAGGTACTAAACTACATACCTGAAAAAGACAAAGATATATAAGTATATGGTATACAGTTGGATAAGTAAATAACATGGGTCAGTAAGACAATACAATAAATGGATAAAAAAACATACCCACTGCGAAACAGGCTACCCAGTGATACACCAATAGGAGAAAAATCAATATTTCAGCCTACAAGAAGAAGTTTGCAAAGATCCCCAACAGCGTCGTTCAACCTAGAAGAAC
>JAEQML010060103.1:0-27666 GCA_016904865.1 Pissodes strobi | reverse complement strand
GTGTAACTCTATAACTAAGTTATTTACACATTTATTATGTACAGGTTTATTATAAACAGAGTCTTTTATATGCAAGGCTTGGGTCGCATGGTTGGGAGCTCATTTCATGCCCATGCGTACTATGTACATAAACTCGTGATTTATTTACGAACCATTTCACAGCTTATTTTGTTATGTGAATAGCGGTAGCTATAGGATAGGTCATGATTATAATGAATGTAATTTATGATTTCATTGTTTAATTATATGGAGAAATGATATGTGTTGTATATGTACATAGGTATATACAGTTTATTTTGGCCGTGGTGTTCAAAACATAGTTTTTAAAGCTTATTCCGGTGGCCGGGGATTTTGGAAGAATATCGACGTTGCCTTATGTATTGGCCCATGCTTGGGTCTGGTCGCGGGGTTATAGCGCAGTTCTGCTATGCCGGCAGTCATACTGTTTGCTGCTGCTTTTACCAACTTGTTCGCCACTGTTCCCGGACATACGATTGAGGAAATATTAACTCCGGAATATTTCGTTTTGAACATTTTTGTGATTGCTGTGTACGAATGTACTAAGGATACTCTTACAGTCTTTAATGCAGTGGTTTCCCCTTGCCTTCTGTATCCATATGCCGTTGATCATTTTTCTTTAATTCATCCGCCTTTAGGTATGATTTCTCATCCCTAGGACAAGTGAGTGCCCTTACTCTTACCGGCTCATCCACTCGAAGCTATTGGCCAGCAAGAGGGGTCAGCTTATTCCGGCAGATATTCGGTCGTCAGAGCCTCGTCAGTTACCTAGCAGGGTGTACTGGATAACATTGGTGAACACACAAGCAGGTGAGGTTGACATTTGAGCTGGTACTATTTGCTTTCGCCTCATACACCCCAGTTTTTCTTCATTAAGTCTTATTAGAAAAAGCCATGTATAGTATTCGCAATGTTGCATGAATGTCCGTGCGCCAGTGGCACACTACTCATTTCAGCAGGTTTTTAAGTATGATAGCCTACACAGATCACTTATTATTTTTCCAATTATTTCCTTCTCAATTAAGCAACATGTTTGTTTTAAAAATGAACAAAAATAAAAACTAACGTTTTTGGATGTTAGTAATAATAACCAAACCACAGATGAAGGGTATGCCAAATCATACTAAGCCGTAGGAGCAGGCAGTGAAGGCTAGGAAAGAGTTAGTTACAAAGGATCAGGTTGCATCCAGGACGTAACAAAACCACTATTGATATTATGAAGTGTAAAGTTATTGTAAGATAATGTAAAATGCGATGCGTCTTCTCGAATTGAGATATCTTTCTCTTTTTAAAATGCACAGGGCTTGATAAACGTTGGGGTCCAACGTTATCAGGTAGGGATTATGTATGAACTAATAAATCATTTAAACTTTTAATTAATTATGACTCCCTCCCAAGTGTAAACTCGATCTTGAAAACTATTATGTAAATATTCATGACAAACTATAAACAACGCGAGCCTCAAACGTGCAACGGTCAAATTTTTTTATTTTATAAATACACACAAGCCAACCATCAGTTCGATAAATTTTGTCCCTCACCTTCTTGCTCCGCCTGAGTTTAGTGTAACTTTATTAAGTCTTTGACCAACATTGTTATAGTTGTCACCAAAGTGTCTTCTTTGTCATTCCTTCTCACCAGACATAGATCTATCTAATCTGAGCTTCATAATCTGCACGCCAATTAAGGCGTGGCTTCAACAAATACAGATCGTGACAATATAAAAGGCATTGAGTGTAGATGACACAATGAAAATCAAAAGTTTGGTTTTATTATGAATATTATTCAAGGCCCAATCAATCACAAAACAAAACCTATTTGTAATTTTAAATAGTTTCAGCAAAGCTGAATAAATAGACAAACTTTTGTAATTAAATTAGGATCTATTTTACATTCTCAAATTTTTTTTTTCAAACAATGATTTATTAAACAGAGTTGTATAATTAAATGAAGATCAATTTTATATTTTCGACAAATTTTACTGATGTTTGCGATGAAAATAATGAAAAGCAAGCCGATAACAAATTTAAATTATACTGATATGCAATTATTATAATTTAAAGTCGAGAAAATAATACTTTGTTTAATTTTGTTTTAATGAAAACATTAATTTCATTATTTTATTAAACTCAGTGAATAGCATGGTCGTAACTATAAATAAATTACATGTAATATAATTCTTGTTTCAAATGTTAGTTATTAGGCAATTCAGATTCCAATTTTATATTTTTTAACAAAATTATTTTAATGCTATTGTGTGGCGCTTCAGTTCGGTCCAGCATGCGTCGCTATCAGACTGTTAATTTTAACCATTAGTTATGTTATCCAGTGATTATTTCTCGGGGGGCGCTACTCTTTGGATTAACGTGGTAAAAGGCCTGGTTGCCGGCTGCCTTCGAAGCTTTCTTAATACTAGCAGAATAGGAGTCAGAAAGGAAACAACCAATTCAAAAACCTAACAAAACATTTCTATGTGTCAACTTGAAATACAAATAATGGTTTACTTAATGCCCTGATGAAACCTATTTTAACCTAAAATACCAAAATTTAACTAAAGTATTACGGGAGCATTATCAGAGAGAGGGTATGGTATGCATAACAAAACGGTAGGAAATATCAATAGAGCCGCGGGATCAAATGGTAAGAAACGGTACTGCAACGACGAAGCGGTCTACGCGAGTCCAACCACCCGGATACCGCCTTCCATAAAGTTCCAACAATGGTACAAAAAAGCTTTTCCTGACATGGTACTGACGATTATGGATATACACGGCCTGACAAAGGAAATATTTGCGGAAACATGAAATGATGACGGTAAGGATGAAACGATAACGCTATTACAGGATAATGACGGTACAGTGGAAAGGGTGCGACAACGGTAATTGACCTGACGAGGCTTCCTGCACGGATGATATATAATTCCCGAAATATGCGTGCACGAATACGTCACTACTTTCCGGTCGTACTTCGCTAATAGGATTTTATTCCTTCGTGGTAGCGGTAGGCAAGGTAAGAAACGGTGGTAGGTACATTGAGTGTGAGATAGAGCTTGTAAAGATAGAGCTGACCGGACTGAAAAATCAAGGCCGGCTTGTAGTATAGAGAGAGGGAGTGTGTAAAGTAAAGTGTAGTGGAAAAAGTAGCTAGCTGATCGGACTGAAAAAACAAGACCAGCTTAGTGCAGTCTGAGAGGGAGAGAGAGAGTGATACGTCAAGTACCTAGGCAGTAGCAGCGAAGGCGGACACGATAAGTGGCGGCGATGGCGGTTAGTGGCGGTCTTCATGGCGACAGCGGCGTAAGTCCGGTTCTAGCTGGGGGGCTTACTTACATTGGCGGTAGTGGCGGCGGTCTTTGACGTAGTACTCAGGTCAGCTCGGCTTACGTCATCTTCTTCGAGAACCCGGGTGGATTCTGCCGGTTTAGAGCTATGTGGCCAGTTGCCTTTTATGATCAGCTGTTAGCGTCTTTCAAGGGAGGGCGCGAATTTGAAAGAGTACTGTTAACTAAACGCATGGCCCTCCTCTCGGTTCGTTCGCTCCGTTGCACAACCAAACAAAACTAAGCCAAACTAACACAAATTTACAAAAAGAAGCAAACATAACCTTAAAAAAATCTGTTGCCACCGACCCGAATCGTAGGCAGTCCGCTGCATCACAAACACAGCATCTGACCACTGCACTACGAGACTTCTTGGAAGCAGTTCGCTGGGCCGTATAGACATGTGTCAATACCGCAAACAGCTAATCATAAAACGCAACCGCGCATGATTGTGAATAGCTATGCGCCGAGGATAGATGCTAGTCGGTTTTGTTAACTCGGCGCGTGGTGGGGATTTCGTCACTGCTCGGGGCTGGGCGTTAGGTGGAGACCCCGCGGCACATGATTTACTGCAAGTGATGCAGCGTTCTACCAGTACTGCGCGAGACCTGCAAAAAAGGGAAAACTGTTTTCCCGGCTTCTCGCAACGGAATAGTTTATAAAACCGGAACCCATGGGTTTAAATTTGAATTTACGGAAAAGAATGACGTCGATAGCCTATAATAAGAAAATTAAAACTAAGAGTGCACACCATGCCCTTAAAATATAGTAACTTCGTTACATTATGAATGGTTTCCATTGTTCCCCTTTTAATCAACACGTTTACTTTATCCTGTAGCTTCGTAATACTTTTATGCTAAAAAGAAGTTTTTGGGGCCATTGGAAATAAATTATTAAGGAAAATATTATTCACTAAGTTTTTATTTGACACAAAGTGATATCATATCTAATAGGAAACTTCGGTTAACATATTGCAAAAATGCATGGAGACTAGATCTACAGTTACATGTCGTAACACATAGACAACCCTCTCAGGAATAGACCCTGCATATAACCCTGTTGCAAACAGAAGTTCAGGCATAATAATATTGTGCAATTAGAAACTAAGTGGGTCTATCCTAAGCTAGAACTTGATGAGCTCCATCTGCTTAATTAAATAAAATGACTCCACTTTAGTTGATTCAACATAATTAGCTAATGCAAATGAGATGCCAGTTCGCAGGAAACAGAATTTTACAATATTTGTGCATTTGAAGTGGGAATTAAGTCTACACCAACTTTTAAATTAAATTGCATATTACAGCGAATATTTCATTATAATTCCACAAAATAATTAATACATTTTGTGAAATTGTAAACATTACCAAAAATTAACCCCAATGCCTCACATATCCATTTATGAACATACATTGAAAATAAATATATATAAAATTGAAGTTTATTTTATATGATCAAATAATTAATATTCTAGAAAATAATATATTATTTTATAACTTTTCTCTCTTGGCGGTAACTAGCAATATTTTGAACAGCAGGTTATATATAAATTAATAATTTAATATAAAATAACTTAGCCAAGAGCGAAACATATTTGAGTAATCTTTTAGAAATTTAGGTAGAAGCAAGGTCGCCAAGAAGCAGAAAAATGGTAAAACTTGAAATTAAAAAGTTGTGGGAAGAACTCAGAGGAATGAAATTTATTACTTAAATACCAAAGTTAAAAGCATGATTAGCGGCCGAAATGTTACCAAGTGAAGGAGTTTTGACCAGCTAAGTCAAAAATCATTTAAATGTAGCTGTAGCATAAAAGAAAAAAAATCCAGTTAAACATCTTTCACGGATAGGCATCAAGAAATATAGTTTTCAGGAAATGCTAGATAATGTAGTATCTTCAAGATTACTTCAGCATCAAACAGAGCCTAACAATATCACAAAAATATTAAATCTTATTGTAAACTACTAAAATGTATGAACTACTAAATAATTATCACCCTGTGCTAAGTTTGAATTTCAACTTGAAAAATGTTGTTTAAATATGCAAAGCGAATTTATAAGCAACTCAAGCGATAATGAGCCTTAACTTGTAATGATCAGTAAATTTTCTCCAGTACCAAATTCATTCATCCAGTAATCATATGCCTACATACAGGCATGGTACCTCTGGATGTCTTAAATCTGTAACCCGAATCTACAACTGACGATCAAACTCAACTCTCGATAGGCCAACTCTGGTTTGAGTCTCCCACAGCTAAAATTCTGCCCCAGTACTCGTATGCAACGAAACTTAGGGTAGCCCCACTGGGTGCTCCTCCTAAGGTCAGAAAGTCGAAGCTAAAGCAAATCTGTCGAAGCTCTAAGTTTAAATAATCTCATAGTTAAATCGGTCAAGTGGTTAAAGTGGACTAGGCTCGAATTCTAATTAAATTGAACTAGTTTCTTGTTGGGATGCTATATTTGCCTATATCGAATAACCAAACTAAACATAATTAAAACACAACAACTTTATTATAGTCAGTGGCCAAAAAATGTAAGTATACCTCAACCGGAAAGACATGCGCATTATAATTATCAGGAGAGTCTAAATTTGTTAGGTCCTTGGCACTAGATATTGTAATTGTTTTTACCGAAGTAGCTTATTTATCATCTATTTTCCCTGGCATAGATCGATTTTACGTAAGGTACATAACCCTTAGGCATGTAGCAAACCGAGCAACCAATATCTAGCGTAACTAGGCTAAGTTTCTAGCATGGCCATACGAGATTAAAGTCGTAACAATATTATTTAAATTAGAAAAAGGTAATAGACTTTTACGAAAATGGCGACTCCAGAAGAATTTGCTCCGGAAGAAATGAACTATTACTTTCAAAAAGTTTACCTGAACTACTCACTAAAAGCCAAGTCTCGTAATCCTAATATGATTGTACAAATCACTTACGCAGGCATTTCATGCAAATAAATACCATTCTGGGTAATCCCGAAAAATCCCAAAAACACAAGCAAATGCTTGTACTAAATTCCTGTGAACTTTCATTTCATGGTGAAGGAGTTGCAGCTCCATATAATAATATAATTAAGCAAAAAAATAACTGGTACTACTACAAATAATTAAAAAGAGAATGCCGTCTTTGCAATGATGATGAAACTAAATTTTCAACTTTGATTTAACACGCAAAGTTCGAAAAATTAGTCATAAAAAAATTCCAACCCAAACTAATCCAAACTACTAGAACTAAGGAGCAAACAAAAACTATGCTGAAAGGAACAATTTCTCAAACCAAACAGCAGTTGGTTTTCGAGTTTCAAAATATCTTACGAAAACTTGTGTGCCAGTAGTAATGCTACTGGTCGGTATAAATAATTATTATTACATCATTTATGATCACACTTTAGTTTGCGAACTGTATTAAAATAGGTAGATGGGATTTCATTCATAGAGTGTAAATTAAAACATGTATTATATTTTTACTAAAGGCATTAGGTACTTTAATAATGCAGGATTTATTTTGCATTAAATATGATCAGTATATAAATGCTTTCTAACTACTTTCATGCATTCATCCTTTCACACATAAAACCAAATAGGTACTTGAAATCAGATTAACTATTGGAAAATATCTAGCAAAAATTCTTGATTATATTTAACTATCACTAACTCCTTCCTTTCTTTACTGAATTTAATCAAACTTTCTTTTACTTCAACTAACTGCTTCTCCGTTCATAGTAAATACCTTGTTATTTTGCTTCTTTAGCAATTCTCTCAACTTAACTTCACCAAGGCTATAAGACATTGAAATTTGACTCTAGTCATGAGTATAGGAATAGATTTGTCTTACTACAATTTTCCAATCGGCTTCAACGGGAGAGACGCTATAGCTTCTAGGTCTTGAGAAAATGCATCTAAAACGCCCAAAAGGGTCCCTAATAAAAGTTGACAAAGGGGAACACAGAGTGCACGAGATGTTTCCTAAATATCTGTGAACACAAAAAGGGAAACGGCCTAGTATCTTGGCGTTAATAGAGATACGACGAGGTAGATGTTTTACGGCTGAATGCGTCTGCTGCACTTCTCTAACCCCTTTTTTCATGTTTTAACTAAATACCTTGGTGTCAAACAAAGCGGCAACAGAGGCCGACGTTTTACGGTTGAATGCTTGTACTGCACCACATTTAATTTCTGCAGAAATGGAGACAAAAACGGGAACTGCATGGACGATCCCATTAACTATTTGAGAAGGTAAAAATGATTTTTCTTTATTTAACAAAGATATATTAAATTTGAAACGATCAGAAACGTTTTCTTGACAAAAAGTCACAACTAGCTATATTTCCAGCGATTGATTTTTTTTTATAATGGAATCGACAATCAGGGTTCGGACTAAGGAGTAATTGAATTAGAATGCTTGCAATGCAAAAATTGCTACTTACCTGGGGTGAAGTAAATCTATTCGGGTTTTAATCGTGGCTTAACCATACTAAGGTCATAGAGGGTGTTATCATCAAACTATGCCCTGAAAAACGACAAGTTAACACGCTTGTTGGGGTGTTTCCCCAACGCATTAATTTGTGTTGTGAGTTGTTTTTTATTACGTATTCGTATTTTTATTTTGCATGAGGTGCTAGAAACCTGCAGTTCAATAAAAATAAAAAAAAAGTTTTATGGCCTTTCACCTACTGTCTTCACTTTCTAAAAAAATAGTAAATTAAAGTTATGACCACTATTATTAGCTGATATTGATAATAAAAAGTTAAAAAATTGCTTTTTTTTTGCAGAAAACCTACTATCGAAATATTACGACCCTGGCAAATGACTTGCATATTGAAACAGACCGACCCTAGATATGCGAATTAACAAAGAAAAGTTCTAAAATAATGAAATTCACCGACAAAATTGGAATACACTCAGTATTATTAAAAGCTTTAAAAAACGCTCATTTCATGCAATCGTACCAAATAAGGGTTCGAGAGGCAGGTAGAATAGGGACGCGCGCCGGGAATCACCCGACGCGACACCGATATGTACGTCTTTGTCTAATGCAGTATTTAAATGTGTGGGATTGGAAAGTTTGATATTTTCTTGTCGTACTTACAGAGTTAAATGGGATCATTTCCATATAAAAATACGACGAAAAGCACAGATAGGCAGAAGAAACCTTCTCTCTAACCCTATACCTTCGCTTCGGCTGAGTGGTGTTCCTATTTACCTTCGCTTCGGCTGAGTGGTTTTCCCTATATACCTTCACTTCGGCTGAGTGGTGGCTTTACAATCTTAACATTATTCCCGTAACCTATTTCCTAGCAATTATCGTCAATTCTTAAATAATTAGTCTCTGTCTTAACGATGAAACGAAGAGCCAACAAACGTAGGGGAGAAGAACCTGCTTCTTCGTCCATAGGTAAATAATGGTTTTATATTTTCAAAATTTTAAATGGATAAACTACAATACTTTGTTCTAATAAGGTTTTTTTATACTCAAAAGTAAAGGGAGAGGGTATAGCAAACTCATAGTACAGTAGATTGGAGTTCGGTAAAATGCGTTCTTTTGTTTGGAACTAATTCCTGCAATAGGTGGTGTACAAAATAAATCTATTAATTAAACTAAACTTCTTTATTATAAATCAATAACAAGATGGGCTATTCTTAGTAAGAACTTGTTCCCCAAAATGGTACAAATAAACAAATATAAAACAGGGACCTACTGCGTCGACTGATGCCTTCGTCCCGCGCCCCCCCCCCCCCCCCCCCCCCAAAAAAGAAACCTTCGGGTCACCTCCCAAAAGAACCTGATGACTTAATTCCGTGGGGGACGTATGGCCTGGTCAAAATCTTACCGATTATGCTCCCTACTTGTTACTTAGGTATCAATTCCTTAAGGTGTGTAGGTATACCAGGTGGTATGTACGAGGACTTCCAGAGTAAGGGTATATCTTTTGGATTTTGATACCTAACTCCCTTCTAAAATTGTCACCACTTGTTTTAGGTTTGAGGGTCAAATGAAATGATGTAATGCAAAATAAAATGTAATTAACTAATTATACATTGTTTTATATGATAATGGTTTATTGAAATTTTGTAAGTCTCAAATATCGACGTTTTCCTTTCTATTAAAGAAAATAAATGTATTAAATGGTCTATCATTGTTTTATTACCAGTATTATCTGGTACAGAGGAAGACAAGACTTCTACTTTAGGAACCTACTACTACACAACGTCAATTAAACAGGGTCTGAACCGACAGTAATAATATTTATTATCATTATTGTTACCATCACGTCCAACAAAGTTGCTGTCTTTTGGGTGCAGAAAGGGTGTACCCGGGTCAGTGGCGTTTCAATATATATAAACCGTAAAGCCCACAAAACTATTGTTGATGATTCGATGATTTCATTAATAAAATATATCTCTTATTGTTTCAGAAACAGAAAAAGAGCTTCCTCATTATTTCCGTGGCTCTCCTGCTCATCCTCACAGCTCGAATGCAAACCAAGACGCCACAGTTTTCGACAGCCGACAATCCTTCCGCAAGAGAGCCCAGTTCGTCAACCAGGTTCATGACTCTAAGCTACCTGCCTGCGGTCAATTTTTTAATGTTGCTGTACCCCAGCGAGCTGAGCTTCGACTGGGGAATGGACGCAATACCTAGAATTCAAAGTATCAGAGACCCGAGAGTATTTTTTACGTTATGTTTTTATGCAGTACTTTCCATAGTTCTTGGTATTTGCGTCTGCGCTGTAATAGGGAGGCGAGAAATATTTCTGTCAGGATATACATCAATTACTAAGACAGGTCAGTATACTGGTACGTAGGGATCTTAAAGTGTATTTGTCATTTAAGTATCGCTTAGGTTAGTTTTAAATTCATATATTCTATGGGGAATCAAAAGTTCAATATTTAAAAATATATCGATTTCGATATGGTAATATACTGTTTAAAGTCTATTTCATAGGTGTCAGAGCTTAAATCATTGGGCGGTAATGTCAATGACTTTAACGGCTTTAATTCCTTTAATTTAGGCTAATAGAATAAAAATTGTAGTCCAGCCCACCCTGTAACTGGTCAATGAACAATACTGTCATAAAATGCAAATGTAGGATAATCTGTGAATCGGGGAACCATTGTCGGAGTGCTGGGTTTTAAATTTAATTAGGTTTGAATATATAATGGGATATAATGTTATGTGCCGTCATTACAGATTCAAATCAGTGGGCGGGCGTGTCAATAACTTTTACCTCTTTAATCCCTTTAATAAATATATTTAGCGTAATAGAAGAGAAATTGTAGTCCAGGCCACCCTGTAATCAGTGAATAAACGGTACTGTCATAAAATGCAAATGAAGAATAAGCTGTGAATCGGGAAACCGTTGTGGGAGAGCTTGGTTTTAAATTTAATTAGTTTTGGTATAATATGGGGTATAATCTTATGTGCCCTCGTTAAAGATTCAAATCAGTCAGCGGGCGTGTCAGCGACTTTTACCTCTGTGGAGAATATAAAGTGTAGTCCAGCTCACCCTGTAACCGGTGAATGAACAGTAATGTCATAAAATACAAATGAAGGATAAGCTGTGAATCAAAAAACTAATGTCGGAGAGCTGGGTTTTAATTTAAATTCTTTTTAAATATATATTGGGGTATAATATGTGTGTTCTTAATATTTTTCGGGTTTTCGAATACAAAATTAATTCATTATACTAAAACAGTTTATAACGAAAAATAAAGTAATAATTGCATGCCCGTAGATCAATAACAGAGTCTAATTATCCTAATAATTAAAAGTCGATAGAATCAACCTTTGAAAAATTTGAATGGTCGTCATATACAAAGGTAATTCAAGGCTCGATCGAGATTTACCCTCATCACTATCAGTATCAGTATCAGAAGGGGTGGCCCCTAGCGGGCCTTGCACTTAGGCCACCAATTGGGCCCGTTATGCCCCAGTCCGCATTAGAGAGCTTCCAGGATGCCAGTCCTCCTTAAGAAAGCCCGCTTCTCCTTCAGACTAACACGACGCACTGAATCTGGCTCGATCGACGTCACGCCAAAGATTCTGAATTTTGCCCACGCGAAGGCGGGGCATTCCGAAGTAGATATGTATGGGGTCTCGTGGTCCTCCATGCACCATCTACACTCCCCCTCCTCTGCAATTCTCAGCAGGGTCAGGTGCCGTCTAAGCCTACAGTACTCTGTGCAGAATCCTACCAGGGTCCTGCACTCGTTCCTAGGTAGGCATAACAGCCCCCTGGAGAGGCTCTTCGCGGGCCCATGTATGATGAGCCTCGTCTGTCTCATCCCCGGAGCCGTCCGCCATACCTCCTCCGCCCGACCCTCCATCCAGACCTCCAAAGCTCTTCCGCGAACACTCTGAGCGACCCCCACACAGGGATCAGGCCCCAAATATCTCCGTGCGGAGCCTTCTCTGGCTAAGGCATCAGCGGCCAGCACTAGTCTGGACGCCATTTTCATGGGTCCTGGCCACCAAACAACCGATCCGTGCATGAGCATCGGAGCGATCATCGTCCTATAGATCTATAACATAATTTTCGTCCCAGGTCTCCAGGTCCCTCCCAGCGCCCTACGGCAAGGCCACAGGGCACTGAGCGCTGCCGCGGTCTTGAGCCGAATGTGATTCTGAAAGGTCAGTTTAAAATCCAACCAGACACCCAGATACTTACGCATTTCTTAGCCATAAGAGGGGTTCCTTCCAACGTGATGTTGGGAGACACCTCCAGCTTCATTTTCCTGGTAAAGATGACCATCTATCTCTACCTTGTTGGGATGCGCTCTGAGTTCGTTATCCCTGCACCATTGTGAGAACCTTGTCAGTGATTCCTCCAGAAGCCTTTGCAATATTCCCACCTCAGTACCTTGTGTCATAATCACAACGTCGTCTGCATAGCCCATGTACATAGACCCCATGCTCTACTTTCAGGATGCGTAGGATCTCGTCCACCACTAGACACCACAGGAAGGGGGCTAACCCCCCCCCCCCTCCCTGAGGACATCCGCGCGATGACTCAACCCCAACCACCTCACCTTCCAGCCTAGCCTCGATCCTCCGCCCGGCGAGCGTGGAGCGAATCCAGCTCGTTATGACCGGATCCACCCCCGTTCGTTCCGCCGATCCGCAGATCGAACCCACCACTGTGTTATTGAAGGCTCCTTCAATATCCGCAAATACGCACACCGATAGGCGTCCGGCCCCCAGCCCCTGCTCCAGCCTGGATACCAGGTGGTGAAGAGCCGAGTCCACCGACCTGCCTGTTCGATATGCGTGCTGTTCCGGACTCAGATGGGCCCTTAGAGCTACCCACTATTTAAGGTATCGGTCCACCAGCTTCTCTAATGTCTTCATCAACCAGCTGGTGAGACAAATAGGTCGATACGATTTCGTATCGGTGTAGTCGTTCCTTCCCTTGGGAATGAACACAACTCTGCTGTGCCTCCAGAGCTCCGGCACATACCCTTGCGCCATAGAGGCCCTGAAAAAGGTCCGCGGCGTGCTAAGAAGTTCTCCGTCACGCTGCAACAGTGCCGGGAAGACCCCATCCTCACCTGCCGCCTTAAACGGGGCGAAGGTCTCGATCGCCCACCTTAGCCTATTGTAGGTGACCATCTTTCTGGCAGTGCCGTAGTCAGCTCTAATGCTGAACTCGCCCCCCCCCCTCACCTCCCTGGTCCACACCTGTTGAGCCTGGGAAGTGTGTGGTCAGTAGCTGGTGCAGAGTATCCGCCGGTGACGACGTATAGCCTCTATCTGGCTTACGGACACTGCCCAATTTGACGAGTGGATCCCTTGACAGCACCTTGCAGAGCCTAGCAGC
This sequence comes from Pissodes strobi, assembly GCA_016904865.1. NCBI lineage: Eukaryota > Metazoa > Arthropoda > Insecta > Coleoptera > Curculionidae > Pissodes > Pissodes strobi. The sequence continues at coordinate 14,512 of JAEQML010060103.1, read as the reverse complement.
GGCCGGGGCATGGGATACCCCTCCACAGTAGGCCCTCCAGGCACTCCTTCGCGATCCTCTCAGCTCTCTTTTGTACTGCCCCCGGGCCTCTTTCTATAGGTCCCAGTCAGTATCTACCCCGCTGTGTCTAGCCCTATTAAAGATCCTTCTCAGCTGTTCTCCAGGGTGGAATTCCACCAAGGAGTTTTCCCTTTACGGTGACGCTTAGTAACGGGACAGCTGCTTGCGAAAGCCCCGACCATCGATGATCCTATCCACCTTGCGGCGTCATCCAGCTCATTGGCGGCCCGGTACTTCCTCGGCATGTCCCTTAAAGGCCAACTTAGCTCCTCCCTATAGAGGTCCAAGTTGATTACTCTGGGGTTCCTAACCCCTGGGAAGGGCTCGGTTCTATAGTGATGTATCTGTGGTTCGACATCAAGTCCTCCAGACACACCCCATTTCGTAATATTCGGGAACAAAGCCCTGGTGCACAGAGTCAAGTCTATGACCGCTTCGTTCCTTAGTAAAGATAGTGGGCTCATTCCCTCTGTTGGCCACCTGTAGCCCCACAGATGCAATGAATTCCAACAATTCTTCCCCTCTCCGATTGGACCCAACACTGCCCCACACTATGTGATGCGCGTTGCTATCACATCCAATCAGGAGTGGGATATCTACCTCCTCGCAGTAGGTAACCAGATTCCTGATTCCCTCCGGCGGGCAGGGTTGATCGGCTGGGAAGTACGCTGACGCTAGTACAACCAGCGGTATGAGTTACCCTCATACCGTCGCGTAAGATGATTACAAATCAAAAAGTATTCTTCATTTCACAGGGATATAATTAATCTTTAATTTATTTGGATGAATCGGTATAGTCAAAAAGCTATCATCTAAACTTAATTAGCTAACGGGCTTTCTATTAATTCCCGCATAGGCATTCTTATATCATAGCAGATATGCCATCATGTCGTATCCGGAAATAAGTAACAAAAACCGAACTGTTTGGAGCTCAAGTCATTACTGCATCTTATGGATAGGAAAAATTTATACGTCTGTAAACATAGACTTCGATTAAGTAAATTAACTACGCGTCAACCACGTGGGGAAACATTAATCGAATTAATTTATTACTTCTTGCCTATAAAATCCTTCAAAGAATATTAGAAAAAAAACATGGTAGTATGTCATCATAGGCGGTATGTCATGATATATGCATGCCATCATAGCCGTTATGCCATCAAAGCAAATGGGTCATCATAAACTGACTTTGCGTATTTATTATTCTAGGCTGCATCGTTTGCCACAGACGCAACTCAGACCCCCACTCGCACAGCTGCAGGATAGCGAACAATAACAACAACACGACCCACAACCATCCGGTTCTTTGTCTCTGTTCAGCAGTGAAAAAGAAATCTCAAAAAATAACTTCAAGGGACGCCATTCTACTTTCTCTATCGTTAATAATTCTTCCTTTTTTGCCCGCATCGAACTTGTTTTTCTATGTCGGGTTCGTCGTGGCCGAGCGCGTCCTGTACATACCGAGTGCGGGATTTTGTTTGATGATCGGGATCGCAAGTGCGAGATTGTGGAACAATGGGAAAATTCGCGGATGTCTCTGTGCGGGATTTGTTTTGGTGATGGTCGGTTTTAGTGCGAAAACGCTGCTCAGGAACTTGGACTGGCGAAACGAGGAATCTTTGTACAGAAGCGCGATTCCCTACAATCCGCCCAAGGGTAAGTTATATTAGTTCGCATATACACGTTTGGCAAAAAATCTTTATCCATACGATTTTAATGCGATAACAGAGTACGTTAAATACGAGACTTAAAGTTAAAAAGAGAAAGAGACGGAATTCCCCTGGTTTCCCCTACTCCCCTTCCATTCAGCAACAAACGCGCGGACGCTCTCGCATAGGACGAACTTCGTTAGCGACGAAGACCACCGAGGCAGATCGACGAACTTTCTGTATTACGGCGTTGCCGAACTTGGTGAAAATTCATCAGATCAGGTGATTTTGAGAAGGTTTTGCTGATTGGTGAAAATTGTTTATTTTATAGGTCAAATCTGGTGATTTATGTACAATTTACATTTTTTTCTATGCGGATTGCAGTCAAATAAAAACCTCTATTGTATTGTACGTATTTTGGTAAATTTATACTATAACGGCATACAACGCCAGCTGGGATTTTTTAGAGTTCGGAACTTCCCCGAAAACTGCGTTACCCTAAAATATAAATATAATTCGCGTCTACCTACCGCAATTTTCAGCCTTCACGCATGCGTACGCGCTATTTCATATAATTTTCAAAGTTATTTTTTCTAAATTTGCATTGCATTGCCTTGGGTTAGATTGGGTTAGTTTTGTTTGGTTGCGCCCCCGGAGCGAGCGAAGCGAACGGATGGGCACTTGTGAAGTGAAATATTAGAACGACAACAGTGGGCTGCTGCGAAATGAGCAGGTCCGAAGGTCGAAAATTTGCGATAGGTACACGCGAATTAAAAATAAAGTCCGAGCATCATATTTCCGCTTTGCTTGCGTTGAGTCTTGCTCTTGAATTATTTCCTTCCCCTACCTATTAATTTGGACATATTATTCGTCATTTAGGAATTTTGCAATTTAAGAAGACCCATTGTTGGCTCATTGCGTATGACGCTTTGTTCTACTGGTTTTTTAAATTGTACTGTGTTGTTTGTTAGATAGAGAGTGTTGTTGCAAAATAGTAACATTGATACAAGTTTGGACTGCATTCAGGCAAACAAACGAAAATAACCAACATTGCTTTTGCTACAATATTCCAGATAAGCTTTTGGCTAAACGTTCTGCATTCATTTATAGTAAAAGATGAAGTAGTTGTATAAATATCGTATTCAGTTTAAATTTTTATTGAACAGGTATGTCATGTTAAGTTAAAGTTAAGTTTGCAATGCTAAACGGTTAATGTTTTCGTTCCATTGAATACATAGAACCATTCCTATTTTATTTTTCTTTTTAAATTAAGTTTTTAATCAGATTTGGGTGGAAATTATTAATTATTAATTTTTTTGTAACCAATTTGTTAAAAAAAACATAACTGCTGATAAAATCTGGTCAAATCTGACAACTTTTCAATTCGCAAAATCTGGTGAAATCTGACAATCGCCTGGCAACACTGTCTGTAAGCGGATAGAAACAGGTCAAACAGGTTATTTTATTTTGCATCATTTCCGCACAGCCTTTTGTAATCAATAATTTTAAAATCACTGTTGTATTTTCGGATAGAACAGTGATTAAAAGTAACTAAGAAACAAAGAAAATTTCGCAAAAATCGTAAAAATGAAGTATGCCAGAAATAATCTGTCCTCAGCGACGTGTCCCTTACTAAACTAAACTACTAAACTATCGGACGGTCGCCGACAGCGAACGCCGAGTGACCACGCCTTGCTGGAAGGGGAAAGCTGCGCAAGGAATGGCATACGTTGTGTCTCTTTTTAACTTTAGGTCTCGTATCTAACGTACTCTGTTATCGCATTAAAATCCTATGGATAAAAATTTCTTGCCAAACGTGTATATTAATCTTTACGCACCTTGGTCATTGTAGAGATCAGATGATGTAATTGACTTTAAGGTACAAAAATTACTAAAGCACGATCACATCATTTGAATCAATATTCAAACCCCCTAAGACCTATATTTAAATTCACACCATATTATCTACAGCAATATACCAACAATTTAACAAAATCGCCTTGTGCCTTCATAATAAGCACTGAACAGTCGATTATTAATATTAGCTCATAAACGGTAAATTTTTCATAATATTTACTTATTACGGTTTTAACTGACAAATTATTACAACTTTTCCAACTCCTATGGCTGGCAAAAAAAATTAAAAACATTCCCGCATTTCTTTGTGGCCTTTAAATGAAAGATAGGTTTCTAACTTGCCTGTAAGCTCTCCTCAAAAGGTCTATCAGACCATAAAATCATTGCGTCTTGAAAAATTGAAAAAGTTTCTCGTTCTATACATTTATCCACCTATTTATTATCCGAAGTTTCGTTTATTTATTGCCAGCTTTCGTAAAGTAGACTGAGGACCGTAAGTTGCGTTGGAATACATAACAACTCCCTGATAAACTTTCATTCGTCTCCGCTTGTCACGTGCAACAGTTTTGCTTTGATGTTTGCGTAGGGTTGGGAATTTTCAGTCAAATTAACACCGAATTGAAAACACCGAAAGTTTGGACATGATTTACCGCGCAAGTAAACAAAATTGTAGGGGACATTTTAAAAATTGAAAATGTTGATTATGTTTTATTCACTTTCACTTGGTGAAGCCTTGGATTAATGATAGAATGCCTTAATATATTATAAGACATTACCAGATATTTTCCAGATTGCTCTATTCGAAGTTTATAATTGGTTTATAATTATTGTTGAAAAAAAGCAGAAAACGCATTGTGAGAATATTAGAAATATCTTTTTTAAATATCAAACTATGCTTAGGAATATTACAAACTATTTTTCCAAAATATGATGGAATATATTTTTTTTGTTTGTTCATTCATATTTTTGCAATATGAAAAATTTTAGATGTCTGATAATGCAAAGTAGTCCTCCCACTTGTCTTAAGTGTAAATATAAACGTGATGACTGAAATAAATTCATCCATCATCATCTAAGATGAAATATCTGTCATCGTACTTAATAAATGGATCAGAATACATGTTGCATTGATACTCAACTCGGAACATTGAAATAGTTTCTTCAACTCTTTGAACTGAAATATTTCTAAAGTTAAATACTAGGTAGTCAACCAAGAAACCTAAGTGAAGAAGAAGGTTGGGTAGCCCAAGGCGACCCACTAGGGATGACTGAATAATGGCAAAAACGGTACTCACTGCTGGGCGACTCGAATGTGCATTGAATACATTTGAACCACTCAAATCGCCAGGGGTGAATGAAATCTTCCCAGCCCTCTTACAAAGGAGATAAAGAGGAATTTTTCCACACCTTGTAGATATCACCAGAAGCAGTATGGCCATGGGATATATACCAAAAGCATGGAGAAGGGTAAAAGTCACCATCATCCTGAAGATAGGAAAGAAGAATGGGACAGATCCCAAATCCTTCAGACTAATCAGCCTCACGTCATTCATACTCAAGACGATGGAGAAGGCAGTGGACAATTACATCAGATCCAGTACCTTAGAAATGCGGTCACTGAATTCAAACCAGCATGCATACAGAACGGGCAGGTCCACAGAGACCGCACTGATCCAACTGACCAGCATGGTACAAGGACCTCTAAATGAGAAAGAGATCACGCTCTGCGCCTTCCTAGATATCGCAGGACCCTCCGATAATACATCCCACGTGGCTTTAAAGAGGGTACTAACGAGAAGCGGAGTGAATTACACAATTTATCGATGGATATGTGATATGCTTGCCACGAGACAGCAGAAACTTCAGTAGGCAATCAGGCTATTGAAGTGAGCACCACTCGAGGTACGCTACAGGGCGGATATGCTCACCACTAATGTGGAGTCTAGTGGTGGACGAACTACTGGAAATACTGACAGACCTTGGCCTACATTGTGTTGGGTATGCCGATGATATTGTCATCACCGCAAGAGGAAAGTTCGAGGGTACACTAATATGAACTCATTCAAGCTGGACTCAAAACAACGGAAGAATGGTGCCAAACGGTGAGGCTGGAAGTAAACCCATCGAAAAAACTCCCCTTCTCTAAGAAGAGAGAACTCCCTAGAAATAAAGTTATCCGAATACAGACAGAACGCTCGACTGCAAACTCAAATGGAATAAACATATTGAAGGAGTTGTAACTAAGGCTACGAGGGCCCTCATGGTGTGCCGAAGCCTTGAAGAAAACCTGAGAATATAAACTAGAAATCTTGCGATGGATGTATGCGATGAAAGTAAGACCCACCCTACTTTACGGGTCGGTCATCTGGTTCAAGGAAACGAAAAAGCAGAGCATAAAATCAGCTCTCAACAAAGTACAATGCCTGACGCTCATAAGCATAACAACCGCAATGAAACCTTATCCAAGAGCACACATCGAGGCAATTGTGCGCCTTGCACCTCTACACATTGTTGTAGAGCGAGCAGCTAGACAACAATGACTAGCATTACAAGAGACGGAGCGGGCGTGGTAGGATGGTTTAGAAAGAGTGAATTAATATCCCTGACAAAGCATATACCACTTCTTGGGCTCGTCAGGGATGATATAGTCAAAAGATACAATTTTGGAAACTACTTCACGGTCGTGATCGGAAGTAGATAAGAATGGAAAATGATCACTGCTTGCATTCTCACATTGCAGCAAAGTGCCATAAAATGGTATACAGACGGGGCAAGAATCAAACAGGGGATCGAAGCTGGTGTATTTATGCCAGGAACCAAATTTTCCGGAGCAATGAGAAAATACCCAGACATATTCCAGGCGGAAACTAACACCATAGGAAGATGTGCGCCGTTCAACATCGACAGAAACTATAGAAAGAAAGAGATTGCCTTCTTCTCAGACAGTTAAGCAGCCATCAAAGCGCTGAGCTCAAGAACAATCAGCCCCAGGATGGTATGGCAATATAGACAGGGTTAACGAACTAGGCAAGAATAACAAACTATCCCTTCAATGGATACCAGGACACGCTGAGATAGAAAGCAATGAAAAAGCCGACCAATTCGCAAAAGTAGGAGCACAAACTTCGCTTCTAGGAAGCCTTCTGTGGCATAGATATGCACACCTACAAGGAAGGGTTCAGAAAAAACAGCGATCAAAATGGATCAGTCTATGAGAACTTCATCAAAGATGTTTCCAGGGTATAAGATGAAAAAAATACCAAAGCAGGACAAAATTTTGGAAGACACCAAGTATAACGGAACGTTGTCCCAGAACCAACTCCCAGAAAAGAAACCCCTGGAAATTGACGACGATGGTAAATATTGTATAAGAAGGAAAGAAAAAGCCAATGCTGGACCAAATTTTGCCAGGCACTACGGATGATGAAACTTTACCCCATCTATCAAGTAGCATACTACGGAAAATCCCTGATGACCTTTGCTGCTGGGAAAAGCAGAATAGAAAATATTCTCTTATTGATAGATAAGACAATATTTATCGAAGATGAGAACCCTTGAGGTCAATCCACGAACATCGCGCCGAATGTAAAAATATATTTTATTTGGATGAAACTTGGCTGAAGGCAAATGTCTGGCGGCTAGATAAAATCATTCTGAATTATCCATCGGCTATCATAGAGAGCTGGTCAATGGGAGTAAGATCACTGTCTAGAAAGGGGCACAGGTTTATTAGGAGGCTGATGAAAACTTATTAGAATTTAAATCAAATTCAACTAAAGATTACCACAAACAACTACTGACCTTTTCGAATAATATTTTAAGCAAATGATCAAAATTCCTGGTAATTCAGTTATAGTGATAGATAACGCCAGCTATCATTCCAAGCCAGTTAAAATATTTAAGATAATATTTGAAAAGTATCGCCAAAATTTTGCGTTTTGTAATTTTTTTTTCAAGTTCTTAATATGCAATTTTAGTATTTTTGATCAATTAGATCTTATCAAGTAAAAAATTCAACTCTTCTTTGACATCTGCTAGCTAAAATGATTTGATTTCAAACATGCGAAATATATCTAAAAAAATCTTATAATTACAGTAGAAAATTGTATTTGCAAAACGGGTATTATAAGAGATTATAATTTAATCAAAAAAGCGTCTGTTGGAATATAATTTCAAATCCGTTTCATTTTAAAAACGTAAAAATATTATACTTTCAAATTAGAGCATATACCTTATTATACATAATTTAAGAGTTTTTTTCTCCTACCTTCTGCTTTAAGAAAATTTATCGCAAATCTGACGTAATATGTACGAAGTTATGCATAAACTTCCATATCCTCCAGTTCACCCAAGAATATTTTAAATTTAAACTTTATCGAAAACTTTTACATGAAAAATTGAAAAACTTTCGGTAGGTAGGTATTGTCGTTTACCTCTCGCTTCTGGGAAGTTCTAGGAAGCATATTGATAATTTAAAAGTAAGTGACATGCTTATAATTTTTCTGACTGCTTCATGTAAGTCAAAATGTTCCGGAATGTTTATTCACTTTAGCGCTAGAATAAATCCGAGATAAATTGATTTCTTGAATAAGGAAGTTTCAAGTAATAAAGATAACATCATTAGTATATTCAAACACACTTCAAAAACTATGTCTGTGAAGAGCCCATTCACAAAAAAAGGAAGCTGAACTTTAAAGCACCCACTTTGAGAGGGACAACTGTAGATCTTTCAAAAGAGTTTAATTATCTTGGCATCGTTTTGACCAGATTCTAACCTGGGGCCCACACCTGGAAAGAACTATTAAAAAAAGCAACGGCAGCGCTCTGGGCCTGTCGACGCTTCTCTGGTAAAACATGGGGCCTAAAACCCATCATCATCTGGTGGTCCAATAACACTGTTGTAAAGCCTATTATAACCTACGCCTGCTTAGTGTGGTGGGTAAAAGCAAAGGAAATATCAACACAGCGAAAGCTAACAAGAGTACAAAGGGTATAACAGAGGCTATAAGAAGGTGCCCCACAGCAGCTCTGGAAACCCTATTTGACCTCCTTCGGCTGCACATATGCATAGAAAAAGAGGCCTGGACCAGTGCGCAAAGAGTCACATAGACACAAAAACTAAAGTCAGGAAATCTGACTGGTCACCTTAAAATTCTGGGAGACATCCAGATATAGGTGATGACCACACCAACTGATACAGTGGAAACAAAAATCCATTTTGATCGCTGCTTTGAAGTGGTAATCGAAGACCGCAATACTACAGGAGAAATACTAAAACAACTAGAGAGGGGGTCACTTGTCTGGTACATAGATGGATCAATGATGAAAGAAGGAGTGGGATCCGTAGTTTACGGACCTAGGTGTCGAATCTCTGCACCTTTAGGAAACACTCCCACCATTTTTCAATCAGAACTAAATGCTATCAATATATCCATCTCTGAATGTGCCAAAAAAGGCTTAAGAGGTGCAAAGGTCTATATTTTATCAGATATTGGGATTGCCGGATGGCTGCAGATCAACTGGCAAACAGAAGCATGTAGCGAAAGTTAGCGAAATAATAATTAAATAATTATGTATGGCGTTGGGCGCCATTTTGTGATGAAATACTAGTTGTTCGCCAACTGTATACTACTTTCCATAACCATAAGAATTTTTTTTTAATAAATGATGCTCGTTTTGATGCTCGTTTTTTTCTTTACGGTTTTTTCTCAGGGGGTAGCTTGTTTCTTTCACTAGCCGTAATTTTTTGTGGGCGCCAGAGTTCCTAGAGACAATGTGAACTGAATAAATATAAAGATAAAAATATCAGAAATTTGCCCTTACAATTCGCATAGACCTCTGTCCTGCGATAAATTAAAGAAGTAAATTCCAAAACAACGATATACGAGTATTAATAATTATACAATTAAATTACAAATACGATTGATGAAATTTCAAGTGGAGTTTATCTATATAATCAAATTACAAATATAATTAATGAAATTATTTGAAATGAAGTTTATCTGATGAATAAATTGACTTAGTAATGAAAATTAAAATTAATATGAAATATTAAAAAAGAATGAAGCGTTATAATTGGTCTTTACAATATGTTTTTCTTCTGTTTGGCTAATACGTAGCTTGTCCAATTATTCTGTATCCATGCGATCGTATTGGGACCTCTATTGGAACCGTTTCTGCCTGTTCCCAAGTTAGTATCTGTTGGGTTTATCGAACACTTATTTGGTTCACGATGTATTGGTTCCCTCAGAATAGCTCAGTACAGCAAGTTGACGAACACCTGCTACTTGCCAAGCAAGGTGTTTTCATCAGCCAGTAGTGTAGGTTTTTAACATGAAAGGAGAAATAAACTAGTCTTAGACCAATGTATATTGCTAGTTAAACATCAGTGACAATGTTAAACATATGATGAAGCAATCTACAAGTTGAAAATTCACTGGTTAAAGCAGATATAATCAGAAACTTAAATGTTAAGTTGAGCAGACAATTCAGTGATTTCCGGTAAATTTAGATAAAAGGTACCTTTGAATTTGATAATAAATAAGGAAATAGAGGTACAACCTCTAACAACGAGTTTTATAACTCAAAATAAGTAATTACTATTACTTTTATTTAGGCCCTTGGCACATAAACGAAAATTGAGCGCAATTGCGCCTCAATTCAATTAAAGATAAAGATAATATAATCACTATCTCGCATCGAGATAGAAATTTAGATAAAAGATAAAACCAGATAAATTTAACCAGCAATACTATGAGGGAAAATTCGGAGAAATTCTACTGAAACTTCAATTTACTACCTTTGCAGGAATATATAGTATTTACCCCGAGAATTAACCCAGATAATACTGTTCAACTTCAATGAAAATATGTAAAATAATGTGCATGACCACTGAACGATAAAATAATTACGATCTCCCTAAATTTGGAATAAGCCTCTTTCAAATTACATGAATTTGATTAATGAGAGATGCAAATATTCACCAATAAATCGATAACATTACCCAAAAGGTCACGACAATAATTAAAAAATAATGAAGATGTGAGCTAATTAAAAGTGGAATATAAAAATGCTAAATTCTTGCTTTAGTCAAATAAGACTAACCGAATCATAAACAAATATTAATTATGTATTTAAAAATGAAAGAATTAATTAAATATATTGCAAGATGAATTTAATATTTTAAGATTAAAACATCAGCACTCACCCGTCAACGTCTCAACACAAGATAAAACATCTCGCATTCAAAATACAAGACGTTGGACAAAATTATGTTTACCGATGTTTTATGGTCTAATTTATAACATGTGATTAACACTATAAATCACGTCGCGTCAAGTAATAAAAATAACCAATATTAAATATAGTAAATAAATACAAGTGTTTTCCGGGCTGTTAGGCCGTGGTCTAATGGAAATTCTTCCAGAGCTTTCGGCTGCAACTGCGGCAGCCATCCTCAGTGGCGTCTTGGGCGAAGTGTTCTCGTCTGCGTCCGTTGAGGTACTGATGTGTCCAACTGGAATCGCGCCGTACTCATAGGCAACGGGCGGACGGAGGACTGAACGGTATCCCTGTTTGTGGTAGCGAACGGTTTTGGTTGTGTGTTGTCTAGTACGGAGTGCCATATTTTTCGAACTTGTAACCCTTCTTCCTTCTTATTAAAGTTGTTTTTGTGCTTATGAATTTCTATGGCTTCCCGGTTCAGTCTGGCATGATAGTGTGTGGCCTTTGACAAGACTTCTGTTTCTTCGAAAAGAATCCTGTGGTTATCTTGCGAAAAAGTGTGTTCGGCCACGGCTGATTTTTCCGTTTCTCCCAGACGACAAGATCTTTTATGCTCTGATAGGCGTGTGTTAACGCTTCGCTTTGTTGTTCCAATATAAACCATGCCGCAGGAACAGGGAATTCTATAGACACCGGCCGAAGTCAGTGGGTCTCTGGCATCCTTTGCTGAGCGCAAAAGTTCCTGAATCTTCTTGGTGGGCTTGAAGATCGGTCTTATGTTTTTCCCTGCTAATATTCTGCCGATGCGGTCTGTCGTTCCTCTTATATATGGGAGAACCGCGAAGCCTTTAGGTGGTGTGTTTCCTTCTCTGTCATTTTCTTGTTTTCTTCTCTTCGGTCGCATAGCGCGTCGGATATCCTGCTCACGATAACCATTAGCCTGCAGGACTGTATTAAGGTGGTTTAACTCTTCTGCTACATACTGTGGCTCGCATATCCGGTGCGCTCTCTCCAAGAGTGTTTTTATAACCCCCCGTTTCTGTCGTGGATGGTGATTGGAAACGTTCTGAAGGTATCGGTCCGTGTGCGTGGGTTTTCGGTATACTCTGTGTCCTAGGGTTAAATATAGTAATCTATAGTAAAGTAAATTCACGAATTGTAGGTACAGAATAGGCTACTAGCACTCCAAAAATCGTTATTCTCACGAAATAAACCCATTCGTGAATAGATGTCACTGGCGACTTAAATATTAAATATCGAGAATCATTTGCAATTGAATTGAAATTTTGGTGTAGCGGAATAAGCATATATTCCGTTACAAGCAGACTCACCCTAATGAGGGTACCAGGGCAGGAGGAGGTCGAATGTAACGAAGCCGCTGACCAGCTCGCACGGGCGCATAATGAATGTACTCAGTAATTGGGAAAAGGCAGAAGACACACATTGGGAAATGCGCCTGGGCAGATACACGCCAAAAGATTCATCTCTCACTCGCCTAACTACACAAAAAGCTTCTCAAGCTACAAAAAAATTTGATAAAACTGGTCGTAGAACTTCTTACTGGACATGGCCCCTGGAGGTACCACCTCAAGAAAATGGGGAAAACTAACGAACAATGCAAATTCTGCCAAACTATGGCTAAGACGTCAGAGCACCTACTCTGTGAATTTCAGGCACTGACTCGCCAAAGATTGAGACATCTGGAAAATGCCCTTGTGGCATCTGGATTCTGACGTTCTCGAAAGAGATGGGAATTTTCGTGTAACATAGAAGGGTATACACAAAAGATCAATTGTAGCCGACGTGTTGAAGGGCAAATCTTGCCGAGCGACATTTCTACTATACCATACCAGAAACCACATACAATTACATGTAAAAAATTATGTTGATCTATAAGATTTTTCAGTACTTCATGTACATTTAATTTTTGGGCCATGGTGACCTCACAATGCAGAGTTGGCACCGCAAAATAGGTATCCAGACCAAGGATCAAATCCGTCACGAAAGTTTCGGATCCATTCAATTTTGCCCAAACAAACGATTTTAATTTCATAAAAATTTTGCATTTAATCACTTTTGGTCATATTTAAGGAAAGTTATATGAATATAATATGTTGTTATTTTCACATGAGCTTGCCACTCTTTGTATAGATAATTTGCTGGTGGTGTGTTAAAATAAAATTATTCCTCCATTCGGATAGATTTAGAACTTCTCCTAATTTTTATTTAGATTACCTAAGAGACTCCATGCCCGGCCGCACTTAAGCTATTAAAATGTCTCTTTAATACGGCATATTTTATGCAAAATCTCAACAATTTTATTCCAGAACAAATATAAATGAAATGGGTCCATATTATTTTCAAGACGATTTGCATGAAACATGTTCCCTGTAATTCCCAAACGTTAAACCGCGATCACGAACACCCATTTATAAAACGTAAGCTTATAATGTAGCTTAATAAATGTTATATAGACATTCGAAAAGTACTAATGGCTCAGCATTAAAACGTTACAAAGAACAAAACCCGACGCCATGTCGTGATAACCTAAATTTCTCAGAAGCGAAAACATGTCTGATGATGGCAGAATGATAAATTATGATAGAATACAACTTAGTAAATACGGTTAGATGCAACGTAACATGCAATCCCTTCAGTTGTAGCTTGTTACATAAAGGATGTGGCTAATGCAAAGCATTTAATTTTGAGCGCACAATTTCATAATTTTAGTCTGTTAATTACTTAAGCTGATTTGGTCTAGCCTAGATATTTATTTCTACATCGAAATCTGTCAGTAATTTTGTATAACAGCACAGGACTATTAAGAAAATACTTATGCATAATTCGCAAATTTTATTTGCAATGTTGCCAGGCTGTAACGCTCAGAAAATTACAGAATACTTGGTTGCTAATTAAAGTTAAGTTTCTTCTGACATTCTACTACTATAGCTTCATCTGTTTCCGGGGACGCATCCCCGGGCTTCCTGAAAATGTCCCAAATGAGCGATGACGCGTCAGTGCTATCGCAGGGCTCCTCTAATATGAGCGAGTGAACCAGAACCTTAAGAGAAGTGGAAAAGCTGGTCACAACCTTCCAGGAGAATCCCAGAAGTCGTGAATGCCAGCACTGGCTCTCGGTGCTCTCTGAAGATGGCTGCCCTCAAGCCGACTTCGAGGAGGCCTTTTATAGAGGAACAGCATATATAATACAAACCCATCCAAAACGCATCAACAATAAAATGGAAGCCGAATCTAAAACAGATTGCGGTCAAAAAGTTAGAATGTCTCAAACCCCAACAGTGACACTTGCAATCGCCAACGTACTTGAAGAAAAAGAACATCACAGAAAGTCAAAGTCCGGGAACAGCAAAGAAGTAGCGTGTCTGAAGGTGATGCAAAAAGTGACCTTTATTCGACCCCTGCAATTACGCTAGAATCAGGTGATGTTGCAGCAGCCGTAAAGGCTCCGCCCACGGCAGCCAAAGGAGCTCCGCCCACAAATCAGGCCACTCAGATGGACACGCCCATGGAGATAGGCCAAGCGTCAAGTACAAATATATACAATTCAAACTCATGCTAAAAACTTTGAAATTTAAGCAAACATAAGACAAGTCTACCAAGAGATGGGATGCGAGTCAGCGATTAAAACGAGCAATCCCATTCAGCCGCTCTCACTTCGACCGTTCCTGCATCCAGAGCGAGAAGAGTGATCCCTAACCCTA
>MU192715.1:0-21569 GCA_016904865.1 Pissodes strobi | reverse complement strand
GGAATATAGAAATGCTAAATTCTTGCTTTAGCCAAATAATGCTAAGCGAATCATAAACAAATATTAATTATGTAACTTAAAGTGGAAGAATTAGTTTAAAATATTGCAAGATGAATTAAATATTTCAAAATTAATAAATCAGCACTCACCCGATCAAAGCCTCAACACAAGATGATCATCTCGCATTCAAAACTCAAGGCGTTGGACAAAATTATGTTTGCCGATGTTTTATTGGCTAATTTATAACATGTGATCAACACTAAAAACCACGTAGCGCAAAGTCATAAAAATACTCCATATTAAATATAGTAATCTATAATAAAATAAATTCACGCATTGCAGGTACTAAATAGAGTACTAGCACTCTTAAAATCGCTATCCGCACGTGAATAAATGTCCCTGGCGACTTAAATATTAAATATCTAGAATAATTTGCGATTGAATGTATAAGTTTAGTGTCGCGGAATGAACACTTATTCCGTTATAAAATATTAATACCAGCATAACAGTACCTAATAATCGTTTAAAGTTCTAGAATTTTTTTAATTAATCGCCATTCTATTCTTGTCAGTAATCATCATTTTCTATTTTAAGCAACTCAGTAGATAATGTAAGAGGAGCTTTTGAGCCCCAATATCTTTATCACTACCGGGTAGCAAATAATAGTACCTTATTAAGTCGTCATTCTCTTTATGTATAAATCGTTGGAGTAGTTTCCAATTCCCTACCTTTGTCCACTCAAAAAAAAAGGGAAGATGCAGACTTCCTGTGGAGACTAGAGGATGCAGAGCACCGACACTATCTCTACTAACCGGCATACCTCTCAAAAGGGTGACTGAAAGAGCTAAATAAGAATATCGATAAAAATAACAAAAATGTTTATTAGTCAAAGACTTAAT
This sequence comes from Pissodes strobi, assembly GCA_016904865.1. Taxonomy (NCBI): domain Eukaryota; kingdom Metazoa; phylum Arthropoda; class Insecta; order Coleoptera; family Curculionidae; genus Pissodes; species Pissodes strobi. The sequence continues at coordinate 20,670 of MU192715.1, read as the reverse complement.
GAATTTACCTAATCACTGTAATACGCATGTCTTTTCGGTTTAGGTATACTCTGAATTATTTATAAGTCTTGGTCACTGTTTATATTAAAGGTTTTAAGAGTAGTGTTGTTGATTGAAATTACTTTAACTTAGAGCTTCGACTTTACAACTTGGAAAGAAGCTCCTAGAAGCCTGCGCAAGTTATCTATATGAGCCCTGGAGCAGAATTTTAGATTTGGGGAACTTAATCCAGAGTAGACCTTTTCACAAACGATATCTTACCACTAGATTAAGATTCGGGTTAAGGGCATCTGCAAGTTAACGTTTTGTTGACCGTTGCAATTTAAGACTAAGTATTGTAAAATTACAATTTAGGGGCGTTCACAATATCCAAATGTTTTTGTCACTTCACAGCTCTTGCAAAAAAAAAAAACGGGGTTGGGCTATCACGTGATAAAGAATGCAAATTGCATTTATCTATCGGAGGATTAAAAATGTATTCGAAACCAATAAAAGAATATCTGAACATCCTCTTCGTTCTTTAATAAAACGCAATTTTCATCCGCCCAGAACATAAATACAGGCGGGAATGTATAGGCATGTAGGAAACACATTAATTTTGAAATTTATTGAAAATTTGATCGACGAAGCGCCGAATTAGTATATTGGCTCCGCGAATTGATTTGACGTAATTAAAATTTAAGGAGTACGGAGCGATTGTAAAAAGTTGTAGCTCCGCTTGTTTCGGATTAATTATGAGTTCCCTGATTACGAGACAGAAAATTAAATGAGAAAATATTGCAGTGAATTGTTTTTGCGAATAATTTTAACAAGGTACGAATATCAATAATAAGAATTCTAACTTCTTGGAGTTATTTGTATCATGAACGTTGGCGCCTTCTTGCGTGTGCATTTATAAAACTTATGGTACATATATAAGTACCCTCAGAGATATTAGAATTAATGCTCATGGTGATTCATGGTCACCCTCGCATAATACTGCTTTATCTTTTTGAATAATTTCAAGCTAGTAGGGATAGTTTTGACGCTCTGCGACCTCCGTTCTCCGGAGGACCAATTTCAAGGTCTGTTCTACATACATTGTGGGGGATTTTGACAAGCAATGATGCCGCAATATGTTTTTTTTTTGGCTAGTTAAAGATGAAATAAATTGAGTGTGGTTTAGTAGGTGAGGTAAGATACAAAAAGCATGTAGGTACTAGGTGAACTTACCGGGCCATAGAAAGTAATCGTATGCTGCTGTTTTCGTTAAACTAAATTAATTTCCAATTTTTGATATGACTCATCCAAAGAGCTCAGTGTAATAAAACGATTGGGAAGAAAATGAAACTATGTTGTGGCACCTGCAATGGCTTTTTTCACCTGGCTTGTGGAAGAGTGTTGGAGGTGGATGCACGCCTAATGCAAGAACGAAAGACACCTTGGATTTGCGAGGAGTGTACTGCTGCGACATCGCGTCGATTGTCCGGGCGGTTTTCACAGCTTGGTGTATTCCAGGAGCGAGATGAAGTCATTGATGATCAAAATAGAAGATCATCAGCAACCTTTGCTCCCTCTGGCTCCTACACATTGTCATCGGACACATTAGAATTAAAAGGGCTAATTCATGATTTGCAAACTGAAGTGAGAGAGATGAGATCAATGGACTTTCTCAATGAAAAGTATGAAGAGGAGTTGCAACGTGGGAAGGTGCTGTCGGATATGATCTCTGAGGTGTCCAAAGATAATGATGAGCTTAAAAAGGAGGTGCACAAACTTAAAGCCGCTTTAAATATTCAGGAAAATGCCAAACTGAAGAACAATATCTGCATTACTGCTATCATCTCTACCTACGAAGCAGAGAATAAAGAGGAGTCTTTGGTCAAGTTACTTCATGGATTATGTCCTGATTTTAAACAGAGTGACATACAGAGTGTGCACCATATATCCTTAAAAAATGGTGTTAAGTCTGTGGTAACTTTAAGGTCGGATGATCTAAAGAACCGTCTTCTCAGAGCCAGAGCTGCGAAGGGTAAGATTACTTGTCGGAGCATGAATATCAACGACTCATCAGTGCCAATTTTTGTTGAAGAGGAGATGACCAAAGAGAGCTACATTCTTTTTAAGAGAACAAAGGAGCTGCTGAAAAATACACACAAGTATATATGGCATAGAAATGGAAGGATCCTGGCTCGAATAAACGATGGTGATAGGTATGTGATTATTAAAAGCGAAATGGAATTGGAGAAAATTGTTAATTATTATATACATATTTTTTTCCTTTACTACATAAGTATTTATTTGCCTGATAGTGTATAGCTTTTTCTTTTTTTTTCTAATCGCAATGTCTAATCAAAATAAAAAATATTCTTTAGCTAAGGGTAGTTAAGTTAAGGGTAGGTCTGGGAATTACTTAGACCTGGCTTAATCCTAATATCTTGGATTTGCAGGTTTCTGTTAGGGGAGGGGGTGTGGGTATTTATGTTAGAAGCAACATTCAGGTTATGCAAGTAGATGTTTAAGCAGATAATATCGGTGTAGAACAGATTTGGGTAAGTGCAAAGGTCAACCTTATGTCTTTGGGAATATGTATTTTTTTAAGACCTCCACGCTTTAATGCCTTACAAGCTCTAAATATAATAAATAGTTCTGTTTCTGATATACTACCTTCATGCGATGAAATTTTAATGATGGGAGATTTAAATATTAACCTATTACATGAAGGTAGTGTCAAATTGTTGAAAACCCCACTCGATCTATCTCTGCTAAATTTAGCCTTATTGATGTAATTATTCTGTCCAACATTAAGCTTAAAGAAAAGGTCAACCACTATGAGATGCACGATATCACCGACCACGACTTAGTTTATTGTCATTTGTATTTAAAAATTCCCAAAGGTATGACCTAAAATTATAAATTATAGAGATTTTAAGTATTTTGAAATCAAAAGATTTGAGTCCGATTTACAAAATGTTCCGCGGGATAATATATTTGATTGTGAAACAATCGACGAAAAAGTTAATATTTTGGTTTCTAATATCATACAACTTTTTGATGTCCATGCACCTTTGCGAAATATACGTGTTACAAAGTCCCGAGCTCCCTGGTTTACAGATAATTTGCGTATTTTGAAAAGACATCGAAATCAACTTCTCTCAAAATATAAAAAAGTAAACTTATTGAAGACTGGGAAGACTATAAACAGGCGCGTAACTTTTTCACGCAGTCCGTAAGAAATGAAAAAAGGGCCTATTTGAAATATATTAACAGGGCCAGATCTAAGCAAAAAATATGGAAATGTTTAGAGGAAAAAGAAAAATCAAGTAAATTTGCCCCAAAACTTAGCAGATCCAGATAAGATGAAATCTTTTTTGATTAATTCAGTTATAGAAATGTCTTCTATTGTAAGTCAAGAAACTCTGAACTTTTATAAAAACGGTAGAGCGACACATAACACTTTTCAATTTACTCCTATCGTTGATACTAATGTTTTAGAAGCGATTAATGCGATAAAGTCGAATGCTCGTGGTTCAGATGGCTTGAATCTTGATATGATCAAAATGTGCTGTCTTTTTATTATTCAATTTTTGGTTCACATTTTTGATTTCTGTGTAGAAAAATCTGTTTTCCCGACGCAGTGGAGAGAAGCGGTTGTGTTGCCATTGCCAAAGGGACCCAGTGTTTCAAGTGTTGGAGATTTGAGGCCTATTAGTCTCTTGCCTGTGCTCTCGAAAATACTTGAGAAACTTCTCTTCCCACAAATAGTTGCTTTTTAAATAATAGTTGGCTCTTGCCTGTATCTCAGTCAGGTTTTCGAAAAGACCATGGAATATCCACTGCACTTCTCAAAGTAATTGATGACTTGGGGAAAACATCAGCTTTGATCCTGCTGGACTTCAGCAAGGCTTTCGACGTTCTAGATCATAATCTACTTCTAAGTAAACTTTCATATTATGGTTTCACAAATAATACAGTAGATTTTTTTAAACACTATTTCACTGGCAGAGCGCAGAAAGTTGTTATAGAAAACAAGCCATCAAAAAGAATGAATGTATGTTGTGGAGTTCCACAGGGGTCGATCTTGGGGCCGCTACTTTTTGTCATCTTTACTATGGATCTTAAGAAGTGTGTAGCAGATTGTGCCATACATCAGTACGCAGATGACACAATTATATGCGGAAATTGATAAAACTAACCCTGAGGGTACTGTGGTAAGGAATTAACGGATGGTTACAAAGTATTTTAATTCTTCTGTCAGTAATGGTCTTAAAATCAATCCTAGCAAATCTGCAATTATGTACTTTGGACCAGGCCGTGAATGGGCATTACAAAGCTTACAGGTAAACATAAATGGTATCAAAACAAAATCGGTCTCTGAATATAAGAACTTGAGTCTGATACTCGATCAACAACTTCGTTTTAGGTCTCATCTTTCCAAGGTCCTTCAAAGGTGTTACATGTCTTTAAGAAATTTATATAAAAGCTTTTTAAATGCTAAAATAAAAACACAATTATGTGAAACATTAGTTCGGTCACATTGCAATTATTGCGATTTTGTTTATGTACCCTTCTGGATATTATTGGCAAGAGGAAACTTCAGAAGATTCAAAACTCATGGGTTCGTTTTGTGTATGGATTGAGACTGCAAGATCATGTAAGTCATAAGCTTTGTGAACTAAATTTTTAAACACTGAAATGCTTGGGGAGTTGGACAGTATGTCTTTTCTTCAGTTTAAAGAAAATTATAAGATTGAACTGTTAAAAAAATATGTGGATAGATTTCTGTGATTTGTAATCGTATTGTGACTTGTATTGTGATTTACTTATTTACTTTTTTGCACTATACTTTTTTCTTATAATGCGTTTATATGTAGTTTGTTATTTGTTTATAATATATTCCAATGAAATTTGTTTTTGAATACTTGGTTAAGCAAGCAGCTATGCTGAACTTCGCCAAGTATAAAATAAAGGCCTGTTTATTTATTATTTATTTATTTTTATTGATATGGAAAATACTCAAAAAGCTATATAAAATTGATAGCCAACGCAATTAGTTTCCATGAAGCCAGCATGATCTGGCAACATCTCATAGCTTTGGCTTGATAAGCGATGATGCCACAGTGCCAATATTTTTTGACTAGTTAAGAATCAAATAATCTAAGTGAGTTTAAATAAGTGAAAGTACGTGAAGCATACGGGTTTTGTACTAATTAGAAAATCATTCAAACGGTTGTACACGAGCAAATGTATGAAATGCTCGCAATTGATAAGTAAACATGGGAAATAATTGTACAACGGACTAACTCAAACAAGCTACCCAAAGTTGGAATCCCTAAGAATCATTTTTAAACCCCTTTAGCTAGAAACTGGCTTAACGAATTTTAAATCATGCTTTTGTACAAATTCGTTTGAGCATTATGATTTATTTTAAATATTTCCATTCAAATAAAATCCATGTACAATTAAAATGATTATTTAAGACATATTAATATAATACTGCTGAAAATTACATACATTTAATTAGGCCATACTACAACACAAAGCATAAAACAATACAATAAAATACGTACACAAAAACCTTTCATAACTAACAACCTAACTAGATATTGTGCGAACCTCCCAAGAACTCTTCGGTGCTATAATAGGCTTGGCTAACCAGTAAGTAAGTAAGAGACTTTCACCTTGAATACCTTTAGATCAAGACCTCTGACCTCTCGGAATAGTCTATTAAAGAATTTTACAGCCAGAAATTCAGGGCCATTATGGCATTTGTTAAGTCTACGGTGTGGCACCGAGTAGTCAGCACTGCCCCGCGTTGTTAGTCCATGAATCTTACCATTTGTGGGGTAGTTATTTTTGTTGTGATGAATATACAATACATTTTGAAAGATGTATAAAGATGGAAATGTAAGTATTTGTAAGGTGAGAAAGTTACTTTTGCAGTTATCTCTGTATCCAATACCAACCAGGATGTGCTGCAGAGCAAAAACTCGCCGCCACTCCGCAAAGTGTCCCCAGACAATAGCAGCATATTAAAGGCTGCAGTGGCACAACGCAAAATAGGCAGTCTTTAGAATTTTTGTTAAAACTTTTGTGGCCAGATTTCGCAAGGCATATATACCACTGCACACTCTCTCAGCCACCGATTCCGTGTGCGCGCCCCATCTGAGCTCACAGTCCAAATAGACTCCAAGAAGGTTTGTCTTATTTACTACTGAGAAAGGTGCCTCCCCTGTCTTTCGAAGTGCAAAAATTATGTTGTTTTTCTTGTCTTGGTTGAGAATAAGACCATTGTGGCAAAACCACTGCTCAGTTCAAATTGTGCCCACAGTCTCCTCAAAATCATTACCGCTCACAGACACAGAAGTATCATCAGCAAATAAGATATAATTACCAATTTGATTGACAAGTGGAAGGTCATTGACATAGATTAAAAACAACAATGGCCCCATTATAGAACCCTGGGGTACACCATATGTCATAGGTTTTGGAGATGATAATACACTGTCCATAGACACTATCTGTGAGCACCCACTCAAGTAAGACTGAAAAATTTTAATTGACTGACACTAAATTTATAGTATTTGAGTTTATGAATAAACAGGTCATGCGACACACAATCGAACGGTTTGCTAAGATGACAGAAGGTGATATTCACATATTTCGTACTCTCAAATGCCTCAGAAATATGGGAGACCATATTGATTATGCCAAAAGCAGTACTTACTACTTAGTCCTGCTCTGAACCCAAACTAATGATTAGTTAGTACCTTGTTTTCGTCTAAATATTCTGAGGTTCTTTCAGCAATGGACTTTTGCAGGATCTTAGACAAAACCGGCAATAGTGATATTGAGCGAAAATTAGACATGTCATTCTGATGTCCCTTTTTAAATATAGGAATGATTAGGGCCTTCTTTCAGATGTCTGTTCCCGAAGACACCTATTAATTAAGTTGATAATGGGTACAAGAAGCAGTTTCCTCACCAATTTTATAACTTTGACAGAGAGCCCGAAGCAATATTTGCTGTTTTTATTCTTTACTTCGTTAAATATAAGAGAATTCCCTGATTTGAAAAGATATATCTGGAGGATTGACCAAGTTAATGGGTGTAAAAGTGATGTTAACATTACTGTTTGACGATAGGTTTGGAACGACATTAACAAAATATTCGTTAAATTCATCAGGAGCAAAACTAGGTCTAATGGGTTGAGTTTTTTTTCGAGCGTTTCTGCGTCTGTTTATTATATCCTATGTACAATTATTGGCTTTATTCTGTGCTCTGTGAATTAAGTTGTCATTATAGTTGCGTTTAGCAAGACCAATTGCACTCCCATACTTTTTCTATATTGTTTTTCTAAATTGATATACTCGGCTGTAGGATACATTTTGGCAATATCAGAAATAAGACTTAATGATCACGCATGTTTGATAAATCATTACTAAACCAGGCTTGTTTTATATTTGTATGACTAGACATCACTATTATTTCAGGAAAAGAGTATTCGTATGCATCCTTTATTATATTGTTAAAAGCATTTGCAACATCATTTATATTTAAATTATATTTTGTTATAAATTCCCAAGCTATATTTTATACTGAGTCAAAAAAGGAGTTTTTAACAGCCTAGGTAATGGGACTGAATGTTCTTTTTTCAGGTTTGGTTAGTTGGACAGATGGTATATCTATCTGTTGAGCTAAATGATCTAATAGGTTAGGATCGCTCACGATTATATTACTCTCATGAACCTGAAAGTTTATGAAGATATTATCTATGCAGTTATTATTTCTAGTAGATGAGAAAACCATTTGTCTAAACCAGAAAGAGGTCAAGAGGTCACATAAAGACACCTCATCCCTTTCTTTGGTTCCAAATTGAACGTTAAAATCTCCTAGTACTACAATGTTTTTTTTTAGTACCTACAACTTGTATGCATTGCTCAGTTTTATTTAAAACACAAGCAAAGTCAGAGCTTGGAGGCCTATAACATAAATATTTAAAATAGTAATAAAAACACTTGACAATTCAACAACTTTTTCAACAGACAGACATTTTATGTTATTTAATTCTCTAAAGTTAATGTTTGGGTCTAAGAATATTGCGCAGCCCCCTCCCCTATGAGAGTCCCTGCAGAAATATGTACCCAAAGTATAATTTTGAATTACCAACTCTTTGGTCCATAGTTCAGTCAGACAGACAATTTTAATGTTTTCGTCGAGTAAAAAGGCTTCTAATGTATCTATTTTTGTCCTCAAAGATTGTATGTTGATGTGGAAAATTCTTAGACAATCATCCACATGTCCTTCATACTTTGCCGGCCTACCTATTTTTGTGATAAGCTAGATGGTTACTGCATTGGGTGGGGGCTCTGCATATTCATAAAATGTTAATAATTGACAACTAAGCCAACACAAAGGACCATTGTTAATGTAGTCAGCCTTATTTTCTGGGACTTACAATTTAAATGCATTTCTTTCTTGGCTATTCCTGGTACACATTTTATCACAAACACTAAATCCATCATAGCTAATATCCTTTAGGTACTTCTGTGCGTCCTTTGCTTCAGTGGATGGATCCAGGCCTGAAACAAAGAACCAAGCCAGTTTTGCCTAACTTCTCGCTACTTTCAGTCCAAAGTTTTGCTCAGCAGTTGAAGTGGCTTTCATGTGGCTTTTTGGGGGTTCCTCTGGAACTTTTGCTCTTTAGCGTTATCCATCCAGTTTCGTCATTGGAATCGGTGACTGGTAAATTTTGAGCCTTCGAAACACCTGCAGATACTTGCGGTAGCGCTATTTTCTGCTGTTCACCATCATTATTTATCTGGTTATCGGATTTTATTATGGTAATTTCTTTGCTTACATTATGATTTATGCCATCGTCATTTTCCTTGTTTGTGACATTTACGTTAACGTCAACAATGTCAACGTCGTTTTTGTTTCGGGTTTTTTGTCCCATGAAAAAAAAACGATTTTCTCTTCTAGAAGCTTCTTATTTTCACTTAAAAACTTGTTTTTTTCACCCATCTCTGACACTGGCATCTGATAAGCCTGCAGTTGTTCTTTCAGGTGTTTGTTTTGCAAGATGAGGTTATCTTCCATGTCACAGCAAATTATTCTTGTTTCATCAATTACATGTAGTTCAGGGAAGTCCCTTTCTGCACACGAAGGGTGAAACACTTGCCCGCACGATAAACACACCAGACTACTTAACATCTTTTTTCTGCTGCACTTAAAATGCGGATTTTTTGTCCTTATTTTCAAGCTTTTTCTCACTATTCGCCATCTGGAATGGCTCTGAGCCGAATATATTCGGTAATTCAAATTTTTCATACGATCACTACTTCAAAATAAACTGCTACATAATTTGATACCTTCTCACCTATTTTCAAACTTCTGCTTCGTCGTCGGTCGAGTCAACACGCATTTTGTAGCGGCTCCTTTGTCGCCATTTAGGGTGAACACGTGGATATCGTTCAGTAATCGTTGTTTCTCTCCGAGGAAGAATCGGTTGTCCTAGCCAGAAGACATCCCGATTCACGCCGGTATCCAGGCCGGAGAAACTGGATGTTCCAGTGGGATCTGTTATGTTTGTGCCTGCTGCAAAGAATCAGCTCACACTACCACTTTACGTGCTCGAAACCTTGAAGGGTCACAAAATATAGTTCCCCCGATCCAACTTGTTATACGGCCTATATATTACAAGGGGGCGTGAAATGGAACAGTGGACTATGCCTGATGTCAGATGCCTTCAGTTGCGCGGTCCGAAGCATTTTAAACCAGGCTTCTAGGCGAATGCCGTCCAACGAAGCCCACACGTAAAGCAGCAGCAGTAGCAGCAGCATTAGCAACAGCTAACCTATTGCCAATGGTCAGATGCTAAGATATTTGCCTAAAATTTTGCACATAACTATTTTGTGCATATTTATATATAATCTATATGGAAAGTGTGTATCTGTAACTCGCCCTGTAGGTAGATGGTATTTGGGCTGCGGTCATGTGAATGGGGTTTCTAGTGGCACTTTGCCCAGCGGCAAAAATATGACAAACGATTTATTAGAATCCGAGAATTATTTGGCATGAAAAACAATAGTAATTATAGAGTTTGAAAAATAATGTTGGTTATGGTCTGTAGCATAATCCTTGGCACCATCAGTCTCATTGTGTGTTGGGAATTTTACTGTTCCGGAAATAGTAAATTCCGTAAAATCTTCCAGTTAATTTCGGCTTGTTTCGGTTAGTTTTGGATTATCTTTGGTTAACTTGTCCTATTAGTTCGTTTTGGTTTTGATTAGTATGTATAGGGTTGGAATTCGTTTTAAGCGTATTTAGAGCGAAATTATTATTTAGCGCTTTGTATAGCAAATACCAACATTTTAGGCACTTACCCATATCAAAACCTTATGGAAGAAATGTATTCTCAAAGGTTCCATCTAAATAATTAACGCACTGAACATGAGCTTTAACTAATGTATTAATTAATGTGGTCTGTCTATATGTATTAGTGGCTTTTTAAGCTAGAGCAGACTAAAGAGAGCTTTTCGGTTTGCTTAACTTAAAATCAATTATAATTTTATTATAATAATTAACTTTGGCTCTGATTGGCCTAATGACAGTTTTTGCATTAAATGAGTTGGCTCTCTATAATATATTTTTTTTTAGAGAAAACTATTTCTTATTAGTTCTAACTATTGTTTTTGTCAAACGCTATTTTTTGCCACGATTATTTTTAGGACGCGACGGGGCTTTCGCATTTAAAACACATTCCACTCCATTAAAATCATTGTATCTTTGTGCTAAATCAAACAGACTTAATTAAAGGACGTATTATTCCTGACGAAAATTAGTTTTGTCGCCAACTGATTAATGTACAGGATGAATCAAGTTGGTCTCAGTTTTCTTACTCATTAAATTTGCCTTGATTTCCATGAAAAAATATTTTTCTAAGCTCTGGTCGGTTCAACATCAATAGATGCCTTCAGTAAAATAATTTTTATAAAGAAAACACCCAGTGGTGTTAAATCGGGAGAGTGCGGAAGTCTTTCTTGATAAATATCCACATAGCGTTGGTATCAGTGATTGCTGCTTTATCTTGCTGGGTATAATTTAGTGTATAATAGTTATTTTGATTGGAGGAAAAATAGAAAATACTTCTTTAAGAGTGGACCATCAATAATTTGGGCAAAGACCATGTACTTATGCTTTCAGTAGTAAGTTGAAGATAACTTCGTATATGCTAAAGCCATTTAAGTTCTGATAATATGAAACTTTGACAAAGCTTCGCAACCCTTGTTTTGGTCCTATTTTCTCCTATACTTGACTTAAAATACCGAGCAAATAAAAATTACAAGTCCGATTTGATGTACTAATATTATATATAGGTAGCAGGAATATATGTTTTTGGAACGCGTTCGACATCGGGCAAAGTGCCACTAAAGAGCAAATTAATTGGGCAGTTTTATATGTTATTAACACCCTCTTAACATGCAAATGAGATATTAGCATCTTTTTGGCTTCGGGTCGACATACATTTATACAAACGAGACCTGAGTACTTAATCTCAAGTTTTGGCAAATCGCATAATCCTAGCTTAGAAATGCAGCGCAACTAACAATAGATTATTATATTTTGCGTGTCGTTAAGGAAAAAAAATAGAAAGCTTGAAGGCAAGGATCATCTTTATTTTAAGCTTTATTCTTATTATCGACCGTTTTTGATGACTTGTAAAAGTTTGGCAACTGTTTTTTATTATTCTTTTTTATATATTGTTTCTTTTCCTTCTATTACCTATAAATTTATCATTTAGGACTTTTGAACTCATAGACTGGAAGGTACTTTATTTCAGTGTACAATGGTTCGGAAATGAAAACTGCGTTTTTATTGCCTCTAGGAAATGTTATATCTTAGCTTTCGCAATAGAGAGATATATTTAATTTAAATAAGTAAAAAAGCGCGAGAAATTAAAAAAAAGCCTCGAAAAATATATATTTAATATTGGGCTAAAAAACACAAAAATCAAAAACCAATTTTAAAGATACCAAATAATTAATCACCTGAATGCTATATTTCAAATACAAAACTTGACAAAGGACGAGCTATTTCAAACGTTTCTCTTCAGCATAATTTTTGAAACGGAGGCACCGAAGGAATGCTTGATTAACCACAATAAATATTTCTCATAAAGAATTCGTAAAATATTAAACTAGGTCATCGTCGCTCCCTTGTCATACACCGTTCGAAAGTCGATAATTTAAAAGTTAGAAAGTTATACCGATACTAAAGCTCAACTCCGTCCCAACTCCTCGAAGAAAATGCAAATTGTCTACCGTTAATTAGAAATATCAAGTGACCCGAACGCAGCGTCTTTGCCTTGGCTCTAAACTGTTTACATTTTACATTACAGCCCCCTTCCTAATTCCGAAAATTTCCCAGTCGCTAGAATTAATTTTCGCTCCGTTTTTACACTGAGTAGACAATTTCCAAGCATCAAAAATGATTAATTTCAATTTCGTGTCGAATCGAGGAGAATTTTGAAGAATTAGCTATCGTCAACAATAACAATAAAAAAATTGTCGCGGTCACCTAAAATAACATTTTTTTAACTGTTTTGGAGAAGTAAAAATGTGCCTTTATTTTACAGGTTAAAAATGACGTGAAAATCTCAATTTGTAATAACGACTAGTCGGTATAAACAATTAATATTTTAAATCATTTATCACCATAAAGTAATTAACTTTAAAATTGGCCACTTTAATTAGCAGACTGTATTACCATAGGTAGGTGGGGTTGTATTCATAGGGTGTTAATTGAAACATGTATTTTAGGTATTACGTACTTTAATAATGCTAGCTTTAATTTGCATTAAATATGATCAATGTATAAAATAATTTTTCTAACTACTTTGAAGCATTCATCCTTTCACACATAAAACTAAATACTGTACATTATGTTAACTGCTGCTAGATGTCTAACAAAACTTCTTGATTATTTAATATAAAATGAACTTGCTTGGGTGTTTTCCCAACAACCAACCAACAATCGATAAGGAAACATGATTAATAACTATTGTAACTTTTTCAACAAGTTATTAAAGCCTTAAAGAAAGAACAACTTCAACATTTTCAGATTAATAACGTTAAAAAGACACTTACAACATTATGTAACACTTAGCAACAAAACCCAGCATCAATTTTTTCTAAACTAATCTTTTGCTAATAAATATAAAAGTCCCCTTTATTTACCATTACACCCTTTTTTATTACTCTCCAATACCAGAAAAGCCTTACATTTCTATAATCGAATCAGTTTAGTTATTTACCCCAAAAACCATTTATTTAGAACCCACGCTTACGATGACACCCTTTTGAATTAACAAATTAATTAGTGCAGTAAGTCACCAACTATTAATCAAATAATGTCAGCTCGCCTTAATGACAATTCAAAATAAGATAGGTATTAGGTACACCGAACTAAAATTCAATAAAGTTAGACAGTAGGTAAGATAATTAAGCTAGCATTAAATCAAAATAAGAAATATCACAACATGATGTAAAGCACGAGTAATCAGCCAAGTTTTAACAGTAGAGAACCACTATTTCAATTGAGTAGGTACGTGTTATTCAATAATGATGGCCAGAATCCATTCGTTTATAAGCGTGGATGGTACCTTAGACGTTTCTGGAGAACCACTCAACGGATCATTCTGAAAATTGGTCGTTTACGGATAAACGGATATGCTCTACCTTGCTAAAATACTTTCGACAATATAGTGTTGCCACTTCTACAAAAACGCAGAAGCAGCTCTCTCTTCAATCTGAAAACAGGTGAATCTTTGAATACAGGGACCCTAAGTGCACTAATTGGGCTGGTTTTAGTCTTACCCTTCAGGAGCAGATGCGGACCTCTACTACAATGGTATCAAATCGTGTAAGATTGAGCTGGCCTCGGAGCAACTGAGGACAGCCATAAATACGGCTTATCATGACGACTGTCCACTAAAGACTGTCCACTAAAGAAAAGGATAACAGAGGAACCACTTGGTGGAACAACTCCCTTGACAAACAAAGGAAGGAGGTTCGTAAACTCTTTAATAGAGCTAAAGAGACCGGCATATGGGATCAATACAGAACTGCTCGAACGAACTACAACAAAGCCATCAGAGAGGCAAAAATTAATTTATGAGAAACCTTCTGCCAGAGCATAACAGATGCACCTGGCAGTGCTAGGATCCATAGAATCATCTCTAGAGAACCCGTTCAGGAGTTAGGATCGCTAAAACGACCTGACGGATCCTTTACGGAATCTGACATAGAAACGTTAGAGCTTCTGGCTAAGACTCACCGCCCGGGATGTCGGATGTTACATAATGATGAGGAGGAGCCTGTTTGGGATCGATCAAATCGGCCAAAAACGGACGACTGGATTGTCCCCAAGAACATCATTAATGCATCAACAATTAAAAGTGCTATTCTATCGTTTCAGTCTTTTAAATCACCTGGTGAGGAAGGAATATTTCCTGCACTGCTGCAGAACCGTGTGGAGGTATTAACACCGTTCTTAATAAAACTTTTTAGAGCCAGCCTAACGAGTAATTATATACCTAACAGCTGGACCAAAATTAGAGTGGTCTACATCCCAAAGATGGGACGTAGGGAATCAACACCTAACTCATGGATACCAATAAGTCTGACCTCCTTTCTGTTAAAATACATGGAAAAGATACTCGACGTGCACATTAGAACGGGTGCAGTTGCTGAGTATACACTAAATGCTCACCAATATGGGTATCAGACCGGCAAATCTACAGAACTAGAACTAAACAACCTTGTCGGGAACATAACACAAGCGTTAGAAAGCAAGACTATCACGATGGCTGTGTTCTTAGACATTGAAGGAGCATTCAATAATGCATTACCAAACTCCTCATACACAGCATTAGCTGAAAGAGAGGTTGAACCACAAATAAGGAACTGGATCAGAAGTATGTTAAATTGCTGAGTAAGCACAACAACCCTACGGGGGGGTAGCTACAGTCCGTCGCCCCGTCTGTAGTCTCTCCTGATGGATGGTCTGTTGGCGGTCCTCCCGCTGTGGGATGTGGAGGTGCAGGCATACGTGGATGATCTAGTAATACTGATTAGAAGCAACTCACAAAGAACTATCTCAGAGGATTTGCAATAGGTGCTAACCGTGGTCTATGATTGGCGTGAATTGGAGCAACTATCTGTGAACCCACACAAAACAGTTATAGTACCGTTCACATGGGAGAAATGGCTGGAAGACTTAAGACCACCTTCACTCAAAGGAGAAACTATCTCATTTGCGAATATAGTGAAATATCTGGAAATTACCTTCGATAAAACACTTAACTGGAATGCGCATCTGGATAAAATTGCCACAAAAGCGAAACTGTCACTATGGACCTGCAGACGCATTTGTGGCAAAATATGGGGCACACTTCCCAAACAAATTCACTGGCTCTTATTGCGGTCATAAGACCAATGATAACATATGGAGCAGTGGCTTGGTACTCTAAGAGCTTACAGAGCTCCGCGAGAATGAAATTATCTACCTTAGAAAGACAAGCGTGTCTGGCAATTAGTGCCACCTTCGGCACTACACCCACGGCAGCGCTTGAGTGTCTTCTAAAGTACTGGAGAAGGAGGCTAGATGGGCGACGTATAGATTGACACATGCGGTGATCAACAATCCGCAGGCGATCATCATGGTGCCCAACCAGGTGAAAAATGCCAATGAGTAAGACAGTGTGCTGGGTCTACCATCAGATATTATGCCTACCAAAACTACCTATTACCATGCCTATGACGTCCTCCTACCAGAAAAAAACGGATGGACAAAAGACTCAGAACATCTGAGAATAACAGAGAATAGTTGGTTCACTGACGGCTCCAAGACCAATGATGGTACTGGAGGCGCTGCATGGAATAAAAATGGTAAGGTTGAGCTTAAGTGTTCCCTAGGCAAAGATGCAACCATTTTTCAGGCTGAAGATAACGCCATTAATATGATTGACTGCACAGTAGCTCATCGATAGAAACTGGAAAGGCAAGTCAATCAAATTTTTCTCGGACAGTCAAGCAGCTTTAAAAGCTCTTGAATCTAGCCATTGTTCATCAGAGACGGTATGGAACTGCCAGGAACTACTCACCAAATTAGGTAGAGAAAATAAACTTACACTGATCTGGATACCTGGACATACAGGATATGAAGGCAACGAAAAAGCTGATGCTCTTGCGAAGCAGGCGGCGGCCTTCATAGGACCAGAACCAGTACTGGGAATAGCTTATAACACAGCTAAAGAAGCCCCCTCCAAGTGGACATAAAAGCAATTTGTAGACAAATGGAGAGAGTTACCAGGCCTAACTCATTCAAAGTTGGTGGTGAATCTGCCATCAGAAGTGAGAACTGGACAATTTCTTCAACTTGGCCGACAGCAGGTACAGGCTGTAGTTGGCATGTATACTAGCCATTGTCGGCTAAGAAGCCACATGAACAAGATAGGGCTCGCCGAAGAAACGGAATGCCGCTCGTGCTTGAAGGATGAAGAAACCATGGAGCATATTTGTTGTATGCCACTGACCAGCAATGGAAAGAACCAGACAAACAATCTTTGGAAATGCTCAAATCACACTTGCAGATTTGAAAATTATCCACCCCAGAAAGCTGTTCGATTTCATGAAAAGGATCGAGCCTCTGGCATAGTGGAAACCACAGATGTGAGCCAAGGGTCGCAGTGGAGTTTTCTATTTGGGCCCACTCACGTGTACAAATACAATACAAATAAAAGCATCAAATTTAAATAAAATATAGCTATCTTTATTTCAACTTTTAAATTATCAATTTTTTTTCTTAAATTTGACTTTTTATATGGATTTAGCAAGATGAATCTCGGATGGTTTGATGCGACTCGAAGGAGAGAATCTAGTCGACTGAATTTATATCTAGGAATTCCGGATTTAGTATTTTTATGACGAACGAACGACGTCGTTCGTACATCATAAAAATTGTCGCATGTTTACTAAAAATTAATCCATGGACAGATGGAATTATATTTTTATTTCATTGTTGACAATGAAATATAAGTATAGTTTCCATATTTTCTTTTAATATACTATGGATCAAATGAATAAAACACGATTCCGACAGATGCTCTACATTAATCGAAATCTCTAAAATGATGCAATTTATTAAAATTAATTTATTGTTATTAGTTCCTTACTCTCAGCTTCTGTCTTGATTATTATTTTTTCTATGAGCACTGGCAAGAACAAACCAAAACTAACGCAAATTGACCAAAACATATTCTTTTTGATTCGGAGTTTAATGGATATTTTATTTAAAACTAAACAGTGCAAGTTTCCTCTTAAGAAAGAAAATAGAGTTTTCCATGAAAGTATTTGCCTTTGACTCACTTTCATTGTAGTCTGCCATTATGGCGAATACCTACATACTTATCTGAGCACATAAAACCCCTGTATTTTTTGCCGCATTTAAATTTTCCATCCAAGTTGCCGTCACGTCACCTTCAAATCCTTTGCGGTTTAAATACGAAATAGGCGGCACATAAACACTAAACATAAAAGTTTATTTTCCCGTTTTATATCTTCTCGAAAATTCAATCGCAATTCGATGAATGTGTATAGATATGGAGTTGGGTACTTTGATATGGTTGATTTGGCGGAAAATAAATACGGCACGAAGTGGAATGGAGCTGAAGTTTACCATAGGCGCGATAGAAACTATAGGAAAGTTTTGAAGTATTCTTACTTATCCTACTAATGAACCTTTAATTTCCGCGGCACATTTCAGATTTAAATTGTTGTACAAATATCGCTGGGAGATTAAGATTCACTGGGCGACATGTTAATTTAAGAGTTTATCCGTTAAAGCGACAGAAGTAAAAACGTTTTACAAGAACAACATTTATATTTAATTTGCCTAATGGAACCAAGACTTCATTATTAACTTGCATAATCTTTTTAAAACCCTCTGTTTATTTTTACGGCCTTGTCACTTTAAGCCAGTTCCTCCGGGAACACCGAAGGGTAAATAAAATTTTTACGGTAAAGTCGTATTATGGTAATTTAACCCAAATATACGGCAAAAACGTGATTGGAATATAACCGGAAGCTTTTGCTTCATTAGAATAATGAATTAACTTCTTGTTAAACGGCTGACTGCGCGGATTTTTAAACGGATTTTTTAATTACTTCGAGAACGCGAATATGCCAGTTTAAGGGTAAGAGAGTTTAAAGTCCGGAAACTAAAGTTCTAAGTAAAGATAGGCATAAATGTAATTTTGAATCAAACCGTTTCGATTCTACAGGGGGTCAAAAGTCACTTTTCAAATAACACTTTAGGGTATATCCTTTGAAAACCATAGATAATAAATGTCCCGATTTCAGAACACCCTGTATTTCTGTAAACATTATTAAAATGTGGCAAAATTTAATAAAGTCGACGTGCCACAATGTTATTAACGGATATATCTCGTTTGCATTTTAATATCTTAGAATTTTTTGCCAAATTCTCAAGGTGTGTCTAAAAAACATGTTCCATCGCTTAGGCGAAGATGTTTCATCTTTAAATAGTACAAAAATATCTCATAAAGATGTGAGCTATAGGGTATTAGGAGTTTTTGAAGCATCCTGCCTACGAGATGTTTTGAAAAAATATCCACCGGGATTTATGATTAACAAATAGCATAAAATTGTTTTTATATATTAAGACAACATAATGGTGTATAACATACCCGGGTCAGTTCAACATAGTTGAATTAGATAAGGTGTGCTGCTTTGCCTTTATTTTGCCAATGATCGTTAAAATAGATTAAAAAGAAGACCAATCCCTACGTTGTGTTATCATTATATCTTGCTCAATTTTACTTACTCATAATGCGCTCGACGGTAACAAATTTGGGGAAATTAGAGGGAAAGGTGCGTCATGAAAATTAAACCACATATTCCTAATACGCCTAATTTATTAAAGAAAACGTGCCAAGTTATTAGAGAAAAACGTGCCGGACTCAGCCTGGAATTCACGAGGGGAAAGAGTATGGCAGAGAAACCCTCGATCTAAATTCCTAAACCGAATTATGCTGTATAACCTCTATTAGTATAATAATGAATTAAATTACTGTCTCCCGTACCACAATTCGTAGTTCCACACTTGCAACAATACATTTAAAATTGAAGGGGCTTTTGTTAGTCAGCGAGACGCCGCTGGCGGGTACTGAGGTCCTGGAATACGGAGGCTACCCAGCTATTTAGTTGCAATTTGGTCCAATATCTCTAGAATGATCATTACATTTATAACTAGGATTTTCTCCCGTCAGGGTAGGAAATGGTTAGTAGATTCATCAAGGCCCTTGCGTACACTCTCAGTCACACTAAAATTAAAATCCTAGGACAAAAAGACAGCAAATAATAAATTTTCTGTTTTCATTTAAACAGTGTTGTTCACAGCATATAACACAAATACTTGTGCAAATTATGTTAATAACAATATTATAAATTTCATTTTACTGACCTGTAATGACATGCTAAAACACAGAAGCAAAATAAATCACCCAAAATAAATTGTACACTGCGCCGGTTTTTGACTATCTATCTTCCTTCTCGAGCGATACATTTTCGGATGTCGTCGAAACAACCTCGCAAAAACCGACTTCTATTTATGACTTGTTTTTGTCTTTTTCCTTCTTTAGATATATACATGGTGTTCCAAAACTGAATGTATCAGATCTAATGAAATGATATTTTAAATAGGCGGGTTACCTCAATAAAGAATTCGATAATTTAATATCAAACACAGTTTGAAATGGCAAGTTATAAACGTCTAAACTTTTTTCCGAAAGTTTGTTAAAAATAATATGTATGTACTAAGTGGAGCTCAAACGAGACAAATTTTACTATGTCTTAAACTAGCCTCAGAAGTTCTGAAATAAAAAAAAAACAGTGGCGTACACATGTTTTAAAGGAAATCTACCAACTTGTATGCACGCCTCTGGCTTAGCTGTCAATTATTTTTTGCAAAATCACAGTTTCATTCTGGTAGATATAGGATATGCAATATGGAAATTGTCTAGAATTTTACGTCAAATTTGAATATTTAGAAAAGGGTATTATTTTTGAAACCTATAATTGCCCTCATTTTCAAAAGACCCTGTATATTTGCAAATATTATTAAAAAGTGACAAAATTTAAAATAAAATAACCGAAACTAACTCAAAATATCCCAAACATGTGTCGTAACCCTTATGCGAAGATTTCTCACCTAAAACTGTTAAAAGAAGTTCTCATGAAGATGTGACAAGACAAGTCACATTTCGTTACTAAGATCCTGAGTATTAGAAGATTTTAAAACACCCTGTCTAAGAGATATAACCATCAATTTTTTTATTAAATTTTCAGCCAATGATGTGGAATTTTTATACAAAAACAAAAAACATTGAAGATTAATGTCACATGATAAACAGGATTATTGTTGCTAATATTACTGTTGGTAATTCTTGAGGGGATATTTTATGAAATATTAATTACCAGATAAACCAAATAATAAGAATGAATGTGGAGCATAAAATATAGAATAATTTATTTGATGCATTAGATTATAGTAGTGATTTAATTTAATTACTGTTTCTTATGAATATGGCTAATCCACCAAATATGGCAT
>MU192714.1:11523-27674 GCA_016904865.1 Pissodes strobi | reverse complement strand
GAAACTAAGGACAAACACAATCAAAGGATCAGGAATAAACTTTTGCAATGCCCCAGTGGCTCCAGGAATTTCTGGTCGGTAGCAAAGGCAGTAAGTAACAACTTTACAAAAACGTCTCTCCCACCTTTGACGGACGAACGTGTCATCACGGCGACTACAGCCAAGGAAAAAGCAAACATGCTCGCCAAAATGTTTTCATCGCACTCTACCTTAGACGTGCCCCAAAGCAAGACTCTCCCCACTATACCGAACATCAACACCACCATGGCAGAAGTCAAGTTTTCTCATCGTGATTTTCGCAAAATTCTTAAAGAACTAGATACGCAAAAGGCATTAGGACCGGACGGAATACCTGCCATCGTGCTAAAGAACTGCGCCAACGAACTAACACCTGTTTTTTCCAGGCTTTTTTCTCTTTCTTACAGAAAAGGGATTTACCCATCCTCTTGGAAAGTCGCTCGAGTGCAACCTGTTCCAAAAAAAGGCAAGAAAACCACGCCCTCAAACTATCGCCCGATTGCCTTGCTTCCAATAATCTCCAAAGTCATGGAACGTGTAGTCAACCAGCAACTACTCAAGTACCTCGAGAGCCACAGAATAATCAGCGATAATCAATACGGCTTTCGCAAAGAGAGATCGACAGGAGATATATTGGCCTATGTCACTCATATATGGAGTAGGGCAATTGAAAACTACGGAGAGTCTCGAGCGATTGCGTTGGATATTTCAAAGGCATTCGACAGAGTTTGGCATGACGGACTGCTTAACAAACTGCCGTCCTTGGGACTGCCCGCCTCTCTCTGCAGCTGGCTGGCCAGTTTCCTTAAGAACCGATCCCTACATGTTGCAGTCGATGGACACATCTCGGACACATTCACCATCAACGCGGGCGTGCCTCAGGGCGCAATACTTTCACCAACTCTGTTCCTCATCTATATTAATGATCTGCTGATCGAAACGAATAATCCTGTTTACAGTTTTGCAGATGACAGTACCCTTGTCTCCCACTTTAGATCAGAAAAACCCTTACCAGCGACTGAGACTCATCACCGCAGACAGGAGCAGATTACAGCAATTAATCAAGACCTGGAGAAAGTTCAAACTTGGGGCGGCCGAAATTTGGTCCAGTTCAATGCAGCAAAGACCCAAGCCGCAACGTTTACTAAGAGGGCCAATACAGCGGGCCCTGACATCATTATGGCAGGATCGACCATTCCTTCATCCTCGTCAATCGGGCTGCTGGGTGTCTCGGTCAACAGCAATATGTCATGGCATGACCATCTTGCTAACATCGCAAAATCAGCCTCCCAGAAGCTTGGTGCGCTATTTCGCAACAAAAAACTCTATACACCGCAGCAGTTGCTCTTGCTGTACAAAGCGCAAATAAGACCTTGCTTAGAATATTGCTCACATATCTGGGGTGCCGCACCAAAGCATACCCTAAAGCTGCTCGATTCCATTCAGAAGAGGGCTGTGCGTCTCGTCGGCGATCCGGAGTTGACCCGGAATCTGGATAGTCTGGAACATCGCAGACATGTGGCCGAGATGTCTCTGTTTTACAGATACTTTCACGGCAGATGTTCCCAGGATTTGGCGCGCATAATCCCGCCCCTGGCAACTCCTGTCAGGCGGTCCCGACAGACGGCAGGAGCGCACCAGTTCGTCGTACAACTAGAAACACCTAGAACATCGCTTTACCAGAACTCCTTTGTCTGGCGCACTGCATCACTGTGGAACTCACTTCGAGGACATCTGTTTCCCACTAATTACAACCTAGAAATATTCAAGAACCGTGTCAATCAACATCTTCGCACACACACCGCTCGTCGAGCGCCATAGGATCTACCTTTAGTGTGTGTGCCACTGCCATAAAAAAAAAATATATATATATACAATCCGACGCAATATGGTGGCTCTAACCACGTTACTGGTTGAACCAATGAACAAGGAGACACATTTTTGTCGCCTGTATCCCAAGCCACTGTAGTCTAAATCATACTGTCTTGCTTTTTAAAATTAATTGACATATTAAAATACACTTTTCTACTGCTGTGTTTGTGTAAAAATAATCATAATATTAATATTTGTTTTATAATAACTAAATAATTATCAAATACTATAATTAAGAGAAAAATTAATGTCAAAAAAATCTGATAGGCACTGCCATTTGTTATTCGTGTAGAAAATTAAAAAACAGCAACATGATTTAAATTCGACAGTACAACGTGTACTATAATTATATCGAGCTCTTATAGTTTCCTACCCTCTGTACCTTTGTAACCTTTGAATATTCGGGTATGTAGTTACCTATGCGTTCGAATAGTAACTTAAAATAAAAAGGAATAAACGTAAGTATACTGGGAACAAAAATCATTTTACGGATTTATTAAATTTATCTTAACAACTTGTATGAGTACGAAATTACAACTTATCAATATTTGCTTAATTCTTGTCGCATTTTGTTAGTTCCTCTGTACCAAAGGACTCTTATAAACGAAATTTACAGTTAAACTATCACATATAATTTTAATAATCTCTAGGTCAGCATGCATACACCTACCGTTATACCACACTTAGGAGCCACGTTTTGCAGCATCGCAACATCATTATTCTTCCGATTATTTAGTGTTTCTCTAAACGCACACGTGTTGCTTTGAAAAGCAGCCATGCATCTTCGGTTCTAGTTGAACAGTAAGAAGATTATTGAAAGCGGGCTTACCTTTATATTCAGTCATGGCTTTGGATCTTGCTTACATTGTCACCCGGTATCGGTACATACAATTTAAACTGGAGAGAGTTCCTTATGCGAGCAGAATATCTTGCCTGAAAATCCTCTTTTCTTACATTGTCGTTTAAATTTGTTGTTATTTGACGTCAGCGCATGACATATTGAATAAAATGTATAGATCCAAATGATTGCAACAAAACTAAATGATAAATGTAGAGCTTGTTATTCAAAGATATGCTCTAAGGCATAGAACATCACAAGACCCTAATTATGCGTCAATAATACGATTGCAATTGTAAGTGCTAAGTGTGGAATAAATAATATTTCATTATATATCACCGAAAATAAATCGAGATAAGCCGAAGTATAAAGCCGCCACTATCGGCTGTAATTATCTCTAGTTAATATACGAAACATTTCGGAACGTGGCAATGACCATCTGTTTCGTTACAAATGATATGCCCGGCCAAATTGTCGACCTTTGTAGTATCTGAGGCTTAATTGTGGTAACTGCGTGCCCTTTACATGTGATTTCATGCGGGCCTTTTAATTGACTACCGCGATTACGAATTATATTAATTATAATTTTGTTCCTATTTAAGTGACCCTTCGGACATAGGCGCAAATTAAATTGTATCATTTAAGCCTGGGCCAGGAGTTAGGAGTTGAAATTAACATAATTTCAAAACACGTCCTCTTAATATTGAACATAAAACTTCCAGTATTTTGGTGGTGCTTCCGTTTGAGCTATCAGTTACACATTTTCTGAAAAGGTTTGTTAATAGCCAACATTGTCTGCCGAAAGAGCCCCACACACGCTCAGACTTTTATTCCGGTGGACTGCTCAACCAGTTCACACAGGTCTGGTCTGAATTAAGAGTTTATCACACCGCCACCTTTCACATTTATTTATCGAAATTTCTTAGTATAAATTTCTCATCGCATTATTTTGTGAATTAAATGATTAGCCATAACTGATGACAATTAAGATATTATTTATTTATTGTTGATTTGAGGGCTAGGAACTGTCCAAGGTGCTAAGCAATTTACCAGTTTAATTATGATGAAGCCTCATTGAAAAAAGCATTAAAGCAAAATATAACAAATCTGGTAGAAACTTTGTGAAAACTCTCTTACTTTGTCAAATTAATGTGTATGTTCATGCGTGAGACTTTCCATAAAAAGGTCACTTCATATCAATATATTATTTCTAAGCTACAATTTTATACAAAAACTTTCATCCAGCACAATCTAAAAGCTTCTGATTCCATATTTTTGCTAAAAGCCAGCGTTTTACGCTAACGATTATGGATGATTTTAAATAGCAGCTAATTACTATGTCTAGGTCTCGAACAATGGATGAATACAGTTCACTAGTCTACTTGAGCGAGATTATGAAAGTTCTAATTTGGATAGAGAGCTTTTCTTTCCTTTCGAATGAATGGGCTGTTTAACTAGCTTCCGGCGAGGTCTTGAAAATGTACTATTGTGTTAAATTTAACCAACTAGCTGGCTATGAGAAAAAGTGTTACAGATAAATAAGGGAGATCGAGCAAGTTTTATTATAATCTAATTAGGGAGAATAGCAGCAGAAAACTAATTGGAGAAGGATGTTTATTTTCTTTGATATAGAGTGTACTCAGGTATTTTTTAAATTAGTTTCATTAACTGTATTTTTGTAATCTAATTTAATATACCATAAGGTTAGGGTAGTGTTCACATAGTTCACCTCATATTGCAGCATTTTGGAATTTTGGCATAAACAAATGCTACAGCTTTGCTTAGTTTATATTTACTTTTATTTGCAAACATAATTTAGATTGGATTATTCCAATATAGGTACAGTGTATAAAGTATATTACCTTGTTTTCCCTTGAAAGTTATTGAATACATTTTCTATATTTATATTTATGTATCAATATGATGTACTAGATACGTATGATATGATAATAACATTAGGTCTGATTTTTATCCCTTTGTGAGTGGTAGGTGCTCGACTATGTTTCGGAAACATCTTTCAATGGTGCTGGTTGTGCAGTTCAATTTGCTAGCTATTGTTTTCATAGATTTTAATATTTGAGCTCTGTTTTAATCCCTCAGGAAAATGTTCACAAGCTTTTCTTTGATCGAAAAGTTAATAAAAACTTTACAATTTTTTCGACACAAATGTAACATTCAGTTTGTTTATTATTTCAAGCCAATTCAACTCAAACAATTTGGAGATCATAAGAGTCATCTAATGTATATTATAATTCATTTATCTAATTGGGTTTCGGCGTTATTTCTTGTTGTTTTCTTCGTCTTTGGAGGAGATTTCGTGTTTTTATTTATTAAGTGTTTGACATATAATTTCGACAGTTAGACAGGTTCAATCGAATCGACGCGCAACGTTGCCAGGTAACGGGTTCCTGCAGATTTTTAAGGCAGATTTACTTGCTGCTTGGCGAATATGGTTTAGAGCAGAAGTTCGATTAACCGAGCTATGACGTTGGGTCCGATTTCATGCGGTTGGGCTAGTTTGGGTTCGCTATTTAGGGATAATAGCAGCAGAAAACTAATTGGAGAAGGATGCTTATTTTCTTTGATATAGAGTGTACTCAGTTATTTTTTAAATTAGTTTCATTAACTGTATTTTTGTAATCTAATTTAATATACCATAAGGTTAGTGTTGTGTTCTCATAGTTCACCCCATATTGCAGCATTTTCGTTTTGGCATAAACAAATGCTACAGCTTTGCTTAGTTTATATTTGTTTTCATTTGCAAATATAATTTAGATTGGATTGTTCCAATATAGGTACAGTGTATAAAGTACATTACCTTGTTAATTCTATTAATTTTTATGAATATGCTTATAAAGAAGTAGACCAGGGTAAGTATGTAGTAACAATATTTTTTGACCTCTCAAAAGCGTTTGATTTGGTAAATAAAAACATCCTAATAGATAAGCTTGAATGTTTGGGAATTCGAGGTGCACTTAAGGACCTCATTGATTCTTTCATGACAAATAGGTTTCTCCAAGTTAAGTGTAATGGAGGTATATCCGACAAACATGAATTAAATTTGGGTGTTCCTCAGGGTTCCATTCTTGGACCTCTGCTTTTCCTTGTCTACGTCAATGATTTGCCTGATTATATGGGGGACGAGGTAGTCATACCATATGCGGATGATACATCCATAACTCTATCGGCCGATACTCCAGAGGAACTAAATTCTAAACTAAAAATCGCATTGGACAAAATGGCTAGCTGGTGTGAGAGAAATAGGTTAGTACTAAACGAGGAAAATACTGTTTATGTAAATTTTGATTTACGCAAGCCTCTCATAAATGGTACCGAAAATTTGTCGTCGAATGTAAAATTCCTGGGAACATTCTTAAACAAGAATTTTTCTTGGGAGTCGCATGTGTATTATATGTCAAAGAAATTAAATAGTGCCTATTACGCAATTTTTCAATTAAAAAGTAGTTTAGACACTAATGCCTTATTAAACTGTTATTATGCCTTAGCATACACCCACATATCCCAAAGTATTATGCTTTGGGGTAAAAGTAGCGAGGCAAAAAGAATTTTTATTGGTCGGAAAAGAATACTTCGACTGATTTTGAATTTAGATATGCGCGAGTCCTGTAAAAATATTTTTATTAGCAAGAAAATTTTAACTGTCCCATGTATTTATAATGTATAAATGACTTGTGTATGTACGTAAAAATTTTACTAAGTTTAAATCACGAACGAGTAGCCATAACTATAACATGCGTAGTGAGCATATTACTTGCAGTTCCGAGGCAAAAAAAAACAGCAAATTTTGAAAACTCATTGACTTACAATGCAGTTACTTTGTATAATAAACTTTACTATCGTCCTTATCTTATGGTTCTTTTGTTTATTTTATGTTTACATGATTCTGTATTTTCTAGTCATATTGAACATTTCTGCTGTTTGTGCTAATTTTGGTAATTTATTTTATTCTATTTTTTGTAGACTAGATATGTAATAGTTGACTTGCCAATGCATAAATATTATGTATTTGTTTTTACAAATGGCCAAATAAAGAGTTTGAGTTTGAGTTTTTGAGTTCGTTTTCCCTTGAAAGTTATTAAATACATTTTCTATATTTATATTTATGTATCAGTATGACGTACTAGATACTTATGATATGATAATAACATCAGGTCTAATTTTTGTCCCTTTGTGAGTAGTAGGTGCTCGACTATGTTTCGGAAACATCTTTCAAAGGTTCTGGTTGTACAGTTCAATTTGCTAGCTATTATCTTCATAGATTTCAATATTTGAGCTCTCTTTTAATCACTCAAGAAAATGCTCACAATCTTTTCTTTGATCTGAAATTTAATAAAAACTTAACAATTTGTTCGACACAAATGTAACATTCAGTTTGTTTATTATTTCAAGCCAATTCAACTCAAACGATTTGGAAATCATGAGAGTCATCTAATGTATATTGTAATTCGTTTATCTAATTGTGTTTCGGTATTATTTCTTTTTGTTTTTATTTTTTAAGTGTCTGACATATATGATTTTGACAGTTAGACAGGTTCAATCCAATCGACCTTGCCAAGTAACGGTTCCCTGCAGATTTTTAAGGCAGATTTACTTGCTGCTTGGCGAATATGGTTTAGAGCAGAAGTTCGATTAACCGAGCTATGACGTTAGGTCTGATTTTATGTGGTTGGCTTCGTTATTTCATGTAAGTTAAGTTGGTAACAGTGTTTCGGAGGACAGTGCTGAAATTCGTTCTGTGAGAGATACGGGTTTTCCTTTTACGCCCTAGACCGGCGAGGAGTCGATAGACCGGCATCTTTTGTGAAACTTATGGACTGGTATGATATAATTAGGGTCTTTATTTTATGATAATTTTGTTACGTTAATGTATTTTGAGCCTAAGCGGTGTCTGCCAGTATCATGGAGGTTACCTATAAAAGTTTTTGTTGAGATATTAGAATCCTACCTCCACGTGAAGAGTCTATGTTGCTGGTGCTCTCATATTGCCGATCCTTGGAATTGACAATTATTGATTTTGAAGAAGTCTGTACAATGGACACTATTTGATTTGTTCCACTGGTTATTACCAGGCAATATACCCTATAGATAGTTCTATAGGTAAAATGAAAAACTAGTTAAATTTAGCAGACATACGAAATATTACCAATACATCACTCTACATCCCACTAATCAGATTCAGAGGCGCTGCTTCCCAGAGCTTGCCCGGACAACGTAAAACAACGATTACACAATAAATAAGCCGCGTATCCATTTCATTAATTTTACAACGTGGCATTAAAACAGGACGTAGAAACGGCTATTCCTAATGACCGTTTTAATCGGGTCTGTTTTCCAGTCTGAAGGCCGCGCCTACTACGACAGATTACACCGGCTAACCAGTGCGCATAAAGGCTAATAACATGCTTTACATTTTGGTACTCGTTAGGTAATTTGAGCCAAAGCTGTAACCTGATTCGGTTATATCCTCAAGTGCTTTATATCTCAACATGTCCTAATGGGGTTGTTTCTGTGTTTAGGTCTTTTATCTATAGTGGAGCATAAATACCTTACAAAAATTCTCGTAATTTAGATTTGAATCGAAACATGAGATTTATGAAAAGTAAGTAGCACAGAGTACATTTAAACCATACGTTTGCATGGATATCGATAACAATACATACAATTTTTCATATAAAAATAAGTGTACTATACACTTATAGAAATTAATTTTTATGTGCAAGAAGAAATACTACGTTATTCATCATCTAATTGAAACAAGATGTAAATGGACAGCCAGAATCTTAAACCATCTTGGGCTATTCAAAAATTCTTTTAGGACACAGCGAGACAACATCCCAGAACAGAGAAACAGCAGCGACACAAAAGGGCAATTTAAAGATGCAAGACAAGGGAACAATCAAGAGATCGCCTGCGGTTCCGCTTTTATTTTTCTGGGGAAATTTCCTATGTTATGGACTAAGAGGTAGCATGAGTAATTATTAAGAACTAAGTGAAGCTACGTTTAATACATTCGTATTTTTACAACTTGTATGAATAGAGCAAGTCTAGCGGCTGAATCATAACAGTACCTTAGTTTGTCACATATGTGTATCATTTGAGCAGCGGTAAACATGCGTAATTAGCATTTTTAAATATTTGAATATTCGTTTTAAAATGCTTGAAATTAATCCAATTTTAGCATGGTATAGTCCTACGGATTCAACGCTTTTGTAAGGAAGGATACATTATCCTACTGTCACGTTTTGGACGTGCGCCATGCCTTGGATGGCGTGTGGGGTCTCATGTAGCGACATCAGGTGATATGAGATGCTACAGAAGACTCTTCGATAAAAACAAAAATAATGTATTTGGGTCAAGGGCTTAATGAATTTAGACTGTACTTGATTACCAGAATACGCATGTCTTTTTGGTAGAGGTATTATTTCAATTATATATAGGTCTTGGTCACTGCTTTATTATAAAGTTTTTCAAGAGTTATGTTGTGTTTTATTTATGGTTAGCTTTTGCTACTCTTTTTCTTTATTTCTAATTATTAGGCGTGATACCTTTACGCCAAATATTAGAGGAAACTGAGATTGAGGAGAGTTTAGTTAAAATAAGAAATTAAAATCAAGAAATTAAGACTCTAAGCACAATATGTCGGAGAGTAGGGTTGGGTTATTTATATAAGGCATCAGTGACTTAAAGGCGACTTAAGTCAGAAAGACCCTCCGTTGGAAAGGGAAGCTCATTTTGGCATAAGCTTCGCGGAACAAAATTAAGCAGTTTAAAGTGTCAAAGTCGGCGGTGGCCGCCAGAAATTTTCTAATGAAATGAACGAACAATAAAATCAGAAAAAGTTAAGTCAAATTAGACTAGTAAAAAATAGATCAAGGTAATTAATTTTCTTTTATTTTATGGCAGTGGCACACACACTCAAGGGAGATCCTATGGCACTCAACGAGCGATGTGTGCGCGAAGATTTTCATTGATACAGTTTTTGAATAATATACCGAACTTATCATTAAACAAATAAGCAGTAATGAAGAGATACGTCGAATAAAGCTAGCGATAAATCAAATCGATTCAGAGATAATTCCTAAAGTTAAATCAAGTCAATATAGAAGCAAATAAAGTCAAAATCAAAAGATAGCTTTAATGCCATATTAACAATATATAGTTGTTTACAAAGCCATTAAGAAAATATAATTTAAAATTACAAGAAATATAAAGTTCATAAAAGTTTATTAAAATCAAAATTAAGATTAAGATTAAGCTAAAACTAGATTATGAATTAAAAGTAGTTCACAAAGCAACAAAAAAGAGAAAAAGTGAGAGAAAAAGAAAAGAACATGCAACGCAAAAGTGCAAATGGAACAGATAAAGACAAAAAGACTAAACTACATTTAATTTAAAGAGTCATTATAAAATTCTCTGAAACTGTAATTTGCCTTATCAGCCAAAAACTTCTATGTTTGCCTCCTAAACCCTTTATCACATTGCTGCTTTCTTAGGCTTATAGGAAGATGATTAAAAATGGTTTTGCCTCCGTCTAGGGTCTAGGGATAGGTAATCTGAGAGTATAAGTCTGGCGGGTATTGTAAGGACCATTCAAAAACAACTCGCTTCTATATTTCCTAAAGATTAGACAGGCTGTTTCCAAAATAAACAGAAAACATAATGTCAAGATTACCTGTCTCAAATTTAGGGGCGGCAGGAATCACGAACCTGCGGCAGCATCACCGGCGTTCAGTTGGTTGAACAGCTGTTCCAAAAAGTCGCTCCCCTCTTTTGACGGTTATCGGCGTCCATCAACCGGTATCGTGGAATTGAAGGGGCGTGATGATTACAAAATTAAAAGTGCAAAAATATTGACTATAATAGAAAATAATAGCTCAATTATTATGCATACTAAGAGCACTGGAATTGTTGTAATTAAAATGAAACTATAACAAGATAAAATTTAGCAGGCAATTACACGTATTGGTCGGTGCAAAGAAATTAATTTTATTAACTTATTTTGATCACGAAGGTGAAGGTAGCAATTAACTGCATAATTAACTACAAGCAATTAAAGGAGTGGACTGTATAAAAATAGGGTGTTGGGGTTTTAAACATAGATTATGTGAATTGAAACTCGATAGGTATGTTAATGTACTTTAATAATGCAATTATGCATTAGCAATCGATGAAAAAATGTAAGTACAATTTTTAAATACTTCTTAATCTACTTTCATGCATTCAATCATTCACTCACATAAAAACTGAATGCAACAGGGTGCTTAATTAAAATAGGTACAAAAAAGTCTAGATTTGTTATATACTTTAAAAAGGTAACGTTGTCTTTAAATTTAAAACTTTCCTTTTACTCTACAAAATACCTTGAATTTCTCGTTTCTTCACTATTGTTTTAATCAGGGAGTAGCCTTTTAGACTTCACACATTGGGTTTATGTAGCTGGGGTTTGAATACATTTTCTCTACTGCAAATTTGCAGACGCCACTTTACAGTTTCTTCAACTCAGGTACGCCGAGACGTTACGTTGTTTCTGGCCATAAAGAATTGCGTTACAAAACGCCTAAACGAGGTTTTTGTCCAACGTGGACAAAAATAACAGAGGTACACTAAATATTCTCTAATATTTGTGCATACAATCGGAGAATTTTGCCTAAAAGGATGGGACCTTTTGGCTAGAAGAGGATAGCGAAAATTTTCGTTCTTGCTTGAGTGAACGTGAAACTTGCACTGAAATATGATCTTCCTTACGATCTCGGGTGGGACAATAACGCGGGAAAGTTACGCGTCAGTTTTATCTGAGAGGGGGAAAACATCTTATTTCTTTCTTTTACACACTGCTGTTGACTGACGGAGACACGAATATATTAAATTGAAAACGCTTGAATTGACCCAATTGAAATGACAAAATGACATTTAGCTGTATAGGATGGAATCGACCATCCAGGTTTGGACTAAGGGGGAATTGAAGAACTGACATATGCTACTTTAAATGCACAAATTGGGTTGTACTCGGGATGAAATAAATCTATTTTGAGTTTAATCATGGTTCATTCATACTACATACATACAGGGTGTTATCACCAAACTATACGGTGAAAAATGATAGTTTCTACACGTATTGGGGTGTTTTTCCAACACGTATATATAAACATATAAACTAATCTAAATCTCTCACGGTTGGAATATGATCGACTTCGGAGATGATTGCTGAGTTACGAACTCCTCAGGTAAGCAAGCGAACAGAACCTTCTCTGATAAGAAAAACTTCTCCGGTCGTAAAACGACTTTTCCGGTACTAAAAACTAATCCGGTTCAAGGTAGACCTTGTCCCGTCCAAAGGATTATACGAAACATCAACATAATCTAATTTACGCATAAACCGAGGCAAATATTTACAGATTGAACAAACCCAGGTGAGATATTAAAGAAAGCAAAAAAAAACAGGAAAATTAACTAATTATATTCTGTGAAGCAGCAGGCGTCCCTGTCCAGCGCCCGTCTTCTCGAGGCCCTTATAAAACATAATATCAAGAAAAAATCATAAATATAATCAATTTCTACTAGTAAAAGGGCTTTTTCCAGAATCTGTCGCTGAAACCAGCTATTTGCCCCAACAGATGATTAGGGCAGGACTCCTGCAACGAGGCACTATTCACGTGTACCAATATGGCGACACTCATAAAAAACCAAAGTCAACTCACCTGGCAAATACAGTGCTAGGTCCCTCTAGAGAACAGAAGAGGAACCTAGGCCCCCAAATAAACAACCAAATCAAAATCTATAGCTCTCTGAGCCACCCTCAAGCAACCAGCATTCTGTCAAGTCAGTGTTGTTGTCTCCAATCCATACGTTTTCACCGGCAAAATGCATTTATCATAGACCTCTCGTTTCAAGTTCATTGGGATGTCAGTGTTCTTCAGTATGTATTTAAGTTTACCGAAAGCAGCCCACGTGAGTCTCACTCGTCTAGTTATCTCCGCTGTTTGATTTTCTTTTTCTAGCTTCATTGGATGACCTAGATAAACGTATTCTTTGACATTCTCAACTATTTGATAGCCCATGGTGATATGAGCATTGTCGGAGTTCATTGTTTTGGTCTTGCTTATGTTCATTGTCAGACCTATACTTTTAGAAGCTTCATTCAATTGATGCAACATTTCTGTTAGTTCGCATAAGTTGCTGGAAATGACGACGATGTCATCTGCAAAACGTAGATTATTTAGAAATGATCCATCAATCTATATTCCCTTTTGCTCTCACTGAAGTTTTTTGAAGACGTCTTCTAGAGCCAAAGTGAATAACTTTGGCGATATTGTATCCCCTTGACTCCTCGATTTAATTTGATTATGTCTGTTTTCGTGTCTTCGTTAATTTTTACTTGCATTGTTGCGTGGTCATATATATTTTTCATAAGAGCACTATACCTAGAATCTATTCTGACGTTGTTGAGGGCATTTAAAAGGGACCATGTTTCTATAGAATCAAATGCCTTTTGGAAATCAACAAATGCAAGGTATATGTGAATTTCGTATTCTGCTGTTTTTTCTATTAGGGTTCGCAATGTTTCTAGATGGTCAGTTGTGCTGTATTCGCTTCGAAACCCGGCTTGCTCTACTGGTTGATAGAAATCTAGTTTTCTTGAAAGACGGATAGTAAGTATTTTAGTTAAAAGTTTATAGAGGTGTGACAGTAAGCTGATAGGACGGTAGTTTTGGAGATTTGTATTATCCCCCTTCTTGAACAAAAGTACAACTAATGCATTATACCAAGGATTCGGTATTCTTGTATCCTGTAGACATTTGTTGAGCAGAGTCTGTAGGGTTTTCTCTATCTTACGTCCTCCAAATTTCAACATTTCCACTGTAACATTGTCTTCTCCCGAGCATTTACCGTTTTTCATCATGCGCAGAGCTGTTCTTATTTCCTCAAGGGATATTTTGGAAGGTCTCCTGAGCCCACATTTGTTACTGTTACCCGATGACAGTCAGCTTCCGCAGGAGGTATCTGACTAATACAACTCCCTTGCCTAGAATCGGAGGCAAAAAAAGTTGCGTTTTCTTTTTGCCAGACATGGTTACCATTACTAAAGTTTGGCCTATCAAAACACAGATGTCGTGTCACGTGTAATCCAACTAACCCAAACTAACCCAAGATTTTGACATGCCGAATCTTACTTTAATTAAATGCTCTGCTGGCAAAGAGAAAAATTGTTTATTCCGTTTTCTGGCATTAAACCAAATGTGTTATGAATACAATACATGGCTTGACTCCCGTAGCAACCAATTTCGGCAACATCTAGAAGTTTCGGGGTTATAGCGTCAAACTAATATCGATCTTACACATCATTCGGGATAAAGAAAACTGCAAACAGAGACGTTAACCCAATATCGATCCTATATATTATGTGAAGACAACTGTAGATTAATTTTCAAACATCCTGGTAGATAGCATTATATGGATTTACCGGTACTAAATGCCTTTTCCCCAATGAATCGGGGAAGGAACCAAGAAACCCGTTTGTTCCATTAGTACGTTAATTGCATATTGACAATATTGTGAAGTTAAATAAAGGAGTGGACGTATAACACATGTAAACTGCAGTATTTGAGTCAAATTAGAGATCAGGATAGATCGATCAGAGCCCACGTCCATGTGAACTGCAGCCGCTGGATTGGGGGGAGACAAAACCTGTCAAACTGATAACTCGCTAGAGAATTTATATGCTAAAATTTGCTGACCGTTGGAAGTTTAAAGTTCATAATCGCTTGCGTTATTTATACTTCCCCTTGCATGTTTACATAGCATTTTTCAAGTTCAAGTTTAAAGCGATATTTAACTAGTAATCCACATTATTATACTACAAACACAATCATGGAATATCAAATTTTCCTAAATCCAATAGTAGCAATTTTCAGAAGCTAGTTAACTGCTAAATTCCTAGTAATTTGCCGATATTTATTTAGAATTCCTTTCACATTCGAAATGCCTAAACAGCTAAACTAGTCACATCTGGTCAACAAAGGGTCTGATTTTATTGTGAACAATTTAATTTCCAATTTTAATTCGCAACAGCTTTGTACAATTAAACAGGTGCATTGCATGGCTTTTCGACTTCGTGCGAGTAAAATATGGTCTAATTCCCCGGTTATATATTATTGGAAAGCGATGTTTGAGAGCTTGCAGCTGAATAGCTTCAACCTTTTAATGCCTTGTTATTGAAACCTGCCCTTTTTGTATAAAAAGCGAACAATAATGTAAATAGTAAAGATACAATATTAGAAAGAGTTATAAGTGGATTATTCTGGTTAATCGCCCGTAATAAATAAAGTATTACGTCAACTAAAAAGAGCAAACTAATTGACTTCTCCAACTGTTGACGCTGGCGTTTTACGCCACACACAAGCATCAAACTCGTCTCGAATATTAATGAGATTTTCAATAAACTTTGACAACGTAGTTTGCCAAGAATTCCCTACACCCTTGAACTCTAGACGCGGTGTTGGAGTTCGCTTAAGTTCGTGCATTGCAGAAACTGCCAAACCATTAGTCAAACATGTTTATACTTTGCGTCAAGTAGTATATTTAAGAGGTACGAGTCATCCAGCTTTTTTAATTGAGCTGCCATTCTGAAATTGTTTAAGGTAATATTACAAGCTGACCCATGGTGGAGAAATACGAAGTGGAGGGTTTTTCTTTTTAAGAAATGCTGTTATAAGGGAGAGCAAATTTCAAAGCACACCTGCCTTATGATTATATTTTTGAATTGAAAACTTCTTTAGGCACCTTCAACACACTCTTTCCTTGGACGTGAATAAGACTGATAATACATGAAACACTAACTTAATGAAAGTAATATAAACGCACCCATTACCTTTGATGGTAAATCGGTTGTCCTAAATGCAGCAATCATTTTCTTTTACGTAAAAAACTATTTTGAGTTATTCCCGCATCAGTTTTGACGATTTAAAATGAGTTGTCTAAATTCATTATGCACATTATTCCTTAGCAAATTTATATGGTGGGGCTTACATATTTCTCTTTTTCAGAAATTCTCAATTGGATTTTCTAGCACACTCAAACGACCATCCTGAGCGATTTAGTGTAACGGCCAGGCGTCATCTACCATCAACGTAAATTTACAACAAAATTTGGTAAGAAATTGCACGTTATAAAATAACAAATCATCAGATTATTGCCATTTTTAAAATATGATTTTATCATATATAAGATTTTCACGATTGATTGCTGCGCCCTCTGTAAGAGTAGATATAGTATGACAGTTCACTAGCCACCGCCGCGGTGGAGGTGCGCAGTAGCGGAATATCATCCACGTGGGCTACGAAATTTTTTGTCCTGTGTGTCCTGTCTGTCCTGTCTGTCCTGTCTGTCCTGTCTGTCCTGTCTG
>MU192714.1:0-11513 GCA_016904865.1 Pissodes strobi | reverse complement strand
GTCTGTCCTGTCTGTCCTGTCTGTCCTGTCTGTCCTGTCTGTCCTGTATGTCCTGTCTGTGCTGTCTGTCCTGTCTGTCCTGTATGTCCTGTCTGTCATGTCTGTCCTGTCTGTCCTGTCCGTCCTGTCTGTCCTGTCTGTCCTGTGACATATGATGACTGATGATCATACAAATGTCAAAAAGATCATACCTATACCTACATGAGCATAGTTAAAAAATATTACTAAAAATAGGATTAAAATATATAAAAACATTAAGACTCTAACTTCAACAAAACAATATTACAAGACAATAAAAATTTACATATATTTATGTTTTTTTTTTCAAAATATAAGGTCACACTTCTCAAACGCATCTAAAGAATAAAATGCCTTCAAGAGTAAAAATTCCTACATCATCCCCTTGAACTGCTGCAGCGGAAGATCCCTAACCACCCCGGGAAGACTGTTGAGATATTTAACCGCCAAAAAATCCGGCCCCCTCTGACACTTTGTAAGTCTAAAATAAGGTGTTAGATCGTCCTTGTTACGTGTGTCGTATGTATGAAAGTCGCTGTTTAAGTTATATTTGTGGATGTTTGTTTTTGCATAAAGAAGAATTTCCAATATAAAAACAAACGGAAAGGTCAGAATTCCGAGATTCACGAACACACTCCGGCAGTCCTTCCTGTAAGCCAATCCAGCCACAACTCTTACAGCTCTACACTGCAGAGCAAAAACTCTAGGATCCGCGGCTGCCCGCTGCCCGGCCCCAGACCACTATACCGTAGGAAAGCAGTTAATGACAGAGAGCAAAGTAAGCCGTTCTCAGGAAACTGCCGGATACACTATCCGCAAGACTTCAAGGGACAAACACACTTCTGCTGAGCCTGGCCGCATCGCTATCTATGTGACAGTCCCACTTTAATCCCGGGTTCAGACACACCCAAAAACCCCACTGCGCTCTCCGTCACCAGATCCACCTCACAGTAATGAAAATATCATTCGGCTGGTTTTTGCTTCATTTAGAACAAGGTTATTCGCACGAAACCAGTCACCAGCAGCCGACTGTGCCTCACGCGTTCTCTCAGCTATCTTTTCGCAGGTTTTGAATCTCAGGCTAATGGTAGTATCATCAGCAAATAGATTAAAGCTGGCAGCACCGTTACTTTCAGGCAGGTCATTTATGTATATTAAAAATAAAAGTGGTCCCAAGACTGATCCCTGTGGAACACCCACCTCAAGGCGCAATCTTTCCGACAGCACATTACCTACACGAATACTCTGAGACCAGCAAGATAAGATTTCATAAGTTATTGTAGACTGCTCGCGTCAAAGTTATATGACTCAAGCTTGCCAATGAACGCCTTGCTTAAATCACAGAAAATGGTGCTAGTATACTCTATGCTCTCAAATGCCTCCGGTATGGATGTAATAAGATTTATTATGCTGGAGATTGTGCTATGCTGTCCTCTAAAACCGTGTTGTACCTCAGTGAAAAGGTGGCTTGTCTCAAAGTAATGAAGTATCTAAGCAGCAATACACTTCTCAAACACCTTCGACACAACCGGAAGCAGAGATATAGGCCTGTAGTTTCCCATATCATCCCTATTCCCCTTGTTCTTGTATATCGGCACAACCAGAGCCCGCTTCAGCAAATCAGGAAAATGTCCACTCTTAATCGATTGGTTGATAAGTTTGGTTAATGGATATACACTATGATTTCCCGCACTATTTTAAGAAGAGGTGCATTTAAATGATGTATATCCCTTGTTGCTTTATTTTTTAAGTTCTTTACTATTTCTCTAACTTCATTGTAAGTGACAGGTTGAAAGCCTGGGCCCCTTTTGGTGGCAGTTGAAAAATCAGACATGTTATTGTCAGGATTTAGGTCACCTAGTAACTCCTGAGCAATGTGAACAAAATGTCTATTGAAATGTGCAGGGATATTAATATTTGATGATTTTTCTTTCTGACCACGATTCGTATTAATAATCCCACATTACTTTAGAAGGATTTTTTGCATTTTGGATGCGGGCATCATTATGTCTTTTCTTTGCACTTTTTATTGCTTTTTTATATTTCCGTCTGTAGAAGTTGCGTTGCTGAAGCAGTGCTCTAGTCGGGCTTGATTTATAGAAATCATTAAAGAAGCCCACCCGCTCCCTGAACTTTCTTAGATGGTTATCGAACCACGGACAAAGATTTTTAGGGCTTTTTGCTTTGTAAGTTTTTTCAGGAAAAGCAGATAATAAATTCATGAACTTCGCTACACTATCATCCAATGTATTGCAATACGCAGAATAAATTACCGGTTAGGTAACAAGTAAGATAAGCAATCGATAATTATTAATAATTACCTTTTATAAAACCAGTACTGCGAATAAAAATAAACTCTAAATAACCAGTTCTCAGCTGAAATGACCAATAGGGACTCATCGGCAGGTTTCCAGGCTACTCCCAGTACGCCTACACGACGGACTCACACTAGGAACTAATTGGGTCAAAGAAGAACTCTTCACGTAATTAAGAAAATCTGTAAGACATCAACATATTCAACGCTTCTGCTTAAAATCCAAAGCAAGGAATGTTTACAGGCAAGAAAAAAAATGCCAAAAAAAAATACCTGTTAAGGATTTTTTTTACATCTTCTAACACTGAATCCGTTAGGATGTCTTAAAGGATGGTCAAGAGAATTTTCCTGTTTTCTCATTCCATTAAGCTCACTACGACATCGGTAGGTATGATACCGTGCCTGCAATCTAGTATGAATCCACAACAAGCAGTCCCAAAAACAAATATTTATAAACCCCATACATGAATCATCATAATTCGGAACACACATTACTAGAGCTCGTCGACGAATAGTGTCGCCAAAATAAGCTTCCTACGACAAGCGTAAAAAAAACGTCAAATCAAGATAACAATTGACAGCATTCCTGAAATGCCAGTCAAAAGAAATCAATTAAAGAAAATGAACAGCCGAAATAATATAATATTTATGGCGATATATGTCAGCAAATAACTTCCACCACGAAGTAGCTGTTACTGTTCCAAAATAACTAATTGCTAGTTTGATTTCATGGTTATTTTCATCCCTTTTTCCACTTAAAAGCTCTAATCAACCCCGCTTCTTCGCGGAACGCTAAAGAAATTCAAGAGTTCGAATTACTAAGTGAATTGCCAAAGTCGTTCTACAAAAACCGGTATAACTAGAGACAAGTAAGAACAAACCATCCTATCAAGAAAAAATTATGGAGTACATTGGATTTAGAATTCACTACACCTATACTGAGTATGTATTTTATAAAATTACCTAATCGTGAGACCTTTTGGGAAAAAATTCACAGTCCTTCACAAAGATGCAACCGGGGGGGACATTGAAAATGCCGAAGTAGAATGCAACGCTTATTAAATTTGAGATATGAGAAAACTCATAATTGTGTGAAAATATATAGTTGATAGAAGTTTGGGTGAGATCAGCTTAGATTACGTAAGTTCAGTTTACCAAAATACACCAAATAAATGTATATTACTTCAAGATTCCTTCTTTTTTACAATTTAAAACGTTATAAGTGTGGTTGTAGAAAGCAAAAGACTATTTGCATTCGATTCGTCTCACATTCCTGGATCTATCGATATGAAACACGACTAGTCTGTCGTGAGAAACTAAAAGTCACCCTCACGCACCCTTAACACAATCTAATGTAAAAAATTACTTAGCAGATTACGCAAGTTTTGATTACCAAAATATACCACATAAATAATATTACTTCGAGTTTCGTTCGTTTTTACTATTTATAACATTCGTCTCTCAATCCCCGATCTAACGCGGATAGTTTCACTTAGTATCAACTTATTTTAGTCATTTGAGTCGGTTCCAATACCTTGTAATCAATATTAATAGATTTGGTTAGTTTTGGTTAGGCGTCTAATCAATTTTCGGTTAGTTTCTCTTAGTCGCAACTTTTTTTACTTATTTGAGCCGGTTCCGTTTCGTTATAATCAATTTTAATTGATTTGGTTACTTTTGGTTAGTCGTCCAATCAACTTTTTGATGGTTTCCTTTAGTCTTAACTTATTTTAGTCATTTGAACCGGTTCCGATACGTTTTAATTAATTTTAACGGATTTGGTTAGTTTAGGTTATTTTATTTTCATTCATTTGAGTCGGTTTCGATCTGTTATTATCAATTTTAAGAGATTTAGTTAGTTTTGGTTAGTCGTCTAATCAACTTTTGGTTAATTTCACTTAGTATCAGCTTATTTTAGTCATTTGAACCGGTTACCATACGTTATAATCAATATTATTAGATTAGATTATTTTTGGTTGGTAGGCGAATCAACTTTCGATTAGTTTCCCTTATTCTTATCTTATTTTAGTAATTTGAACCGGTTCCGATACGTTATAATCAATTTTAACAGATTTGGTTAGTTTTGGTTAGTCGTCTAATCAACTTTCGGTTCATTTCACTTATATTAGTCATTTGATTCGTTAAAATCAACTTTAATGGATTAGGTTATTTTTGGTTAGTCGTCGAATCAACTTTCGGTTAGTTTCACTTAGTCTCAACTTATTTTAGTTAGTTGAGTCGGTTCGGATACGTTAAAATCAATTTTAATAGATTTGGTTAGTTTTGGTTAGTCGTCTAATCAACTTTCGGTTAGCTCCACTTAGTCTCAACTTATTTTACTTATTTGTGCCGGTTCCGATACGTTAAAATCAATTTTCATAGATTCGATTAGTTCTGGCTAGTCATCCAATCAACTTTCGGTTAGTTTCCCATAGTCTTAACATATATTAGTTATTTGAACCGGTTCCGATACGTTATAATCAATTTTAATGGATTTGGTTAGTTTTGGTTAGTCGTCAATCCACTTCCGGTTAGTTTCACTTAGTCTCAAATTATTTTACTTATTTGAGCCGGTTTATATAAGTTGTAACCAATTTCAATAGATTCGGTTAGTCGTCCAATCAACTTTCGGTTAGTTTCACTTATCCTCAACTTATTTTACTTATTTAAGCCGGTTCCGATGCGTTATAAACAATTTTAATAAATTTGGATATTTGGATTTGGTTGGTTTTGGTTAGTCGTCTAATCAACTTTCGGTGAGTTTCACTTAGTCTCAACATATTTTAGTCATTTGAGTCGGTTCCGACACGTTATTATTAAGTTTAATAAATTTGGTTACTTTTGGTTATTCGTCTAATCAACTTCCGGTTAGTTTCACTTAGTCTCTACTTATTTTAGTCATTGCAGTCGGTTTCGATCCGCTATAATCAATTTTAATAGATTCGGTTAATTTTGGTTAGTCGTCTAATCAACTTGTTGTTAGTTTCCCCTTCCTAGATCTGTGGTTAGTTTCACTTAGTCTCAACCTATTTTTGTCATTTGAGTTGGTTCCGATACCTTATAATCAAGTTTAATAAATTTGGTTAGTTTTGGTTAGTTGTGTTATCAACTTTCGGTTAGTTTCACTTAGTCTCAAAATATTTTACTTACTTGAGCCTGTTCCGATACGTTATAATGAGTTTTAATAGATTTCCAATCAACTTTCGGTTATTTTCACTTAGTCTCAATTTATTTTCCTTATTTGAGCGGGTTCCGATACGATATAATCATAAACCATGTCGTGACGTTCACTAAAATTTTCCGTGTCATGATGCACCCTTGGAAACTCACTGTCAAGAGACCAATGTATTCATCTGAACCGGCTTCGATACGTTGTAGTCAAATATGTTTCTGGTTAGTTTTCGTTAGTCGCCAAAATTCGGTTAGTTTTGGTTAGTGTTAACTTACTTTAATTTGTGTAACCTATTTCGATACATTTTAGCCCGTTTTGGTTTTTTTGGATACCTTTGATTAGTTTTGGTTAGTTATTCAATCAACTTTCCGATATGTTATAACCAATTTTAATGTTTTTGATTAATTTTGGTTAGTCGACAAAATACGGTTAATTTGGGTTATTTTTAACTTACTATAATATTTTTAATCTGTTTCGATACGTTTTAGCCATATTTGGTGCTTTTGGTTAGTTTAGGTTATATTGAGTTAGGTTGGGTTAGATAGTCGTCGTGGGTAGTTGTTCAATCAATATTCAGTTAATTTCAGTTAGTTTTAATTTTAGTCATTTCAATCGGCGCCGATACGTTATAATCGAATTTCATGTTTTTGGGTAGTTCTGGTTAGTCGCCAAAATTCGGTTCGTTTTGGTTTATTTTAACTTACATCAATATTTTTAATCTGTTCCGATACG
Organism: Pissodes strobi; assembly: GCA_016904865.1. Lineage (NCBI taxonomy): Eukaryota > Metazoa > Arthropoda > Insecta > Coleoptera > Curculionidae > Pissodes > Pissodes strobi. Next base: position 5,277 of record MU192714.1, on the reverse strand, counting down.
TTTTAGCCTTTTCTGGAGCTTTTGGTTACTTTCGGTTAGTCGTTGAATCAACTTTCGGTTAGTTTCAGTTAGTTCCAATTTATTTTAGTAATCCGATAGGTTATAACCAATTTTAATTTTTGTGGTTAGTTTTGGTTATTCGCTTTGGTTACTTTGAGTTAGTTTTAACTTACTTTTATTTTTTAAATTTGTTCCGCTTCATTTTAACCCTTTTTGTGCTTTTGGTTACTTTTAGTTAGTTTGGGTTCAATCAACTTTCGGTTAGTTTCAGTTAGCCTTAATTTATTTTCGTCATTTGAACCGATTCCGTCCTCAGAAACAGACTTAACACGATCTCACACGTATATTACGTGATGTGCCAAATGTAGCATGCACTTTTTCGTGATTTGATACCCCATAATAGGAAAACAAAAACATTTCAATGTTAAAATATGAAGCGAAGTTAACATTGCTGACGAGCACGTTTTCAAACTAAGATGAGTTTAGGCTCCTCAAACCCACTTAATTTAAAATATCTTGCGCGTAAACCCCTTATAAATGAGTTAGCAATATAAAATAACTCACCCTTAAGGATGCGGCCAGCGCAACATGTGCTCCGACTGCTCGTCCGGCGGCGTGGGAGTGGGTCAATTATTTACTTTTGACCAGGGCGCTACTAGTTTGATGTGACGATAGATAATTTATGCATATTGCGTTTACCATTTTATTTGTTGAAATTGATTTTGGATCATTCGGAATAATTTGTTAGGTTATATTGTTACTTCCTATATGATATATGATCTAATTCTATATTGTAACAGTGTAATTTTTTTAAATTTAATTTTATATGCTGCATTTAGCAAAAAAAATGCTGTTTTTTGCGGTAAGATTTATTGAAAAGAGGCCAATACTCTTCGGTTAATTAATTATAAATTTGTTGATTAGATTTGCTGGCAATAAGCTTAAAATTGTCGCATTTATTAATGTAAATTAATTTTATCCTAAATACAGGTTAACGATATATTTGTATTAGCTTTTATAACACTGTTGTGGCTTTGAGTAACTATTTTGATCATCCCTTTCTCTTATGTAGCCCTCAGGCACTTTGTGACTATATTTATTTTAGTTGATAAGCAAACCACAGGTCGCTTAGGTGTGATCAAGTCACTAGAATAGGATATTATGTTATAAGTGTAACTTAGCATGATTTATATTACATTACCGAAGAATGACCAGCAAACCGTTTTATATTTTTAAGAATTGTGTTAATAAAACCTGCCTTTGGGCTGCATTAGATCCGTGAAATTATTTTTTTTTTCGGTTTAAGTTTTTCATAACTTTTTGGTATCGCTGCGCGCTGCCTTGCTTGGAATCTCATATTTATCCTTCGACGCGACCGGTTGTAACTTTTGTAATATTCTGTTGGTAGTATTGGGTAGTAAGAATGGGCTATTTCCCATGATTGCTGCTGGGAATTTCGATTTTTAAAATTTAATCACTTCGTTTGGGAACATTTTCTAGTATTTCATGAACAATTTAATTTCAGCTCATTAATTGTGGCTCCCGCCGTCGTTTTACTATCATAATAAACGAGAATTAAGTCGTTTATTATCTTAGAATTGTTCCTTGTATCGAATCATTTGGCATTTTTCAGCCCATCACTTCTTATTCATCTGACGTAGTTCTTTAATCTCGTGGAAGGAGAAAGGTAAATTGACTGAAACGAAAAGAGAGTCCTTCTAGAAATACCCTTCGGTGAGAAGAGAAGCTTTCTGCTTGAGTGCAGTAATAAAGACTCAACATTTAGTATTGTTATTTAATACTACCCTTTCTTTGGGGATATATTGTGTTGGTTTCTCATTGTGTTTTGACACGACCCATTAATCGGAATTTAACTACTGCACTAGAAGCTTCCGAGCTCTTCCTACTAAACCAAAACCGTCGACTTTAGCAATCCTCACACACTAGCGAGGGTTCAATTACCGGGCTACCAGTTCTATAACGTGGCTACAAGTCGTAACTCCGGGCCAGTTTCATCACCAGGTTACAAATCATATCTCCGGGCTACACGAAAGCCGATTCTATCGCAGGGCTACAAGCCTTAACACCGGGCTATCGTGTCCTCGGCTGGTTTCACCCTTGGGGCCATCGAGAACCAGAGCAGTACCAACAGGTGCAAGGCGCCTCCACCAGAATTCTATGGATCTGAGGGGTATCGTACAGAAGCTTAAGTTTATTTATTCATTTATTTTTCTGTCCGATAGTCGCGCTTATTCCTTTAATATAAATCAAGCATTGACCGCCAAGCTCTAAGATAGCTCTCATTAATTTTATTTTTCATTTATTCATTTGTTTAGCTGACCGATTAATATAATCGCTCTTAACTTTCCTTTTTTTAATATAAATCAAGCATTGACAGTCGAGCTTTGAGATAGTTTCAATAATTTTATGATATTATCATGCTATTGCGAGCCTCTATTTTGAAATTTAATTAATATCGAAGCAAATCCCAATGACAGTGAGTTTAAACGAATTATTAATAGAATGGTGAATGACAAATAATTCAAATAAGAAAAATGGTGAATAAGTTTTTTAATAGTAGAATGCAAGTTTAATTATTAGGCAAGTATTCTCTAATTATCTGACCGTGACAATATTTTCCATACGAGGTACTCAGCAGTTTCTTAAAGTGCTAACACAAAGCAAACATATACTATTTTTGAAAAGATGCGGTGAATAGGATAAAGAAGAAAAAAAAAACAAACTGGCTTCTATTTATCCCGAGGTTTAGCTTTAATATTTTAGTTTATATCATCGGTTGAAATTGACCATACACAAAATTAACATCAAGGATACATGGAATAAAATGGACACACGGTAATAAATAACAAAACAATCTAAGTAAACATTTTCTTATTAAGGCAATACAGTAGATACTAAATTGTTACATGCGAAGTAGGTTGTTTTAGCATAAGCATCTATATAAGGATTTGCTCAGCAATTAAATAAAATAGTTGCTGCAACAACTATTATTAATAAAAACCACGTACACATACAATATACGGTACTATGAATATTTTCAAATGCAACTCAGAGACAGAAATTCTACAGATTCTTGGGGATTATCCACTACTTCGTCGTTTTAATGTTGTTCTTGAAAGTAGCCAGATAAAATTGTAAATATCCTAACTTCAACTTTTATTTAGAAAGTCAAAATTCAATAGTATTATATTGCGAGAGAGAGTATTTCTTTTATTCAGTATAATAGCACTATCATATAAAGGAAATAAGCCGGGATTTATACTGGATTCTCCACTAGATCCTTGGATATCATCGCATAAATAATATCAATGTTAAATGTATTTTTAATACCTTTTTGAAATAATGGTCCAAAGGGATTCAAGCTTTTGTTATAAAAATATACACAAAACACTTGAGCGTCATACATTGATGTATTATGCAACCCACATCAATCTAATTTTGTTTGGTAAATTCCCATAATCTGGGTCAAGTAGCAGTTAAACAGAGCCAAAAATAAAGATTATGATTTTTTACATTATCAACTTTTACTGTTAGTTGATAGTCCAAGTTTTTAAAGGTGCTCACAGTGACACCTATTCGGAGCAGTTTTATAAGATAAAATTTGGTGGCGTCTATTACCGAATAGACTTAAAAGTTATTTTGGCATATGAATCTATTCGGTTAGTATATACCTACAAGACCACTCAAGAGAAAAATATATTTACGAACCAATCTGAGCTGAGCTAGTGAAGGTGATCTACAAGCAGTGTTGGATTATTGGGTCTTATTTTGATAAATTTGCCGGGTGAATATTGTCTAACTAGTGCCGTTTTCCAGCAACAACTTTTGTTTAGAAAGGTTAGCAATTGTCTGGAAGATTGCAATAGAGGAAGGAGTAACTTGGGTTATAAAGCCAACTCGCCCAAGTTACAGTGGCATGGCGTGGAAAAGGAAAATACAATCTATCAATTACATTTCTTGCCTTCTTTGTCGCTATTAATTTTAAATCTGTTAAAACCGCTGTCGCTGTTTTGGTGGCAACGTGATCAGACAATAACGCCCTATCGCATTTCCTAGCATCAGCTGTTAAAGTTATTTATTAGTTGAAGGGACTTCTTCCGATTAGTTGGCAGTTTCTTTTGAAGTTGATGCTGCCAACTCCATTTTTTTCTCCAAGACAACTTTTTGGTGAGTTGAAAACATCATCATCGTGATCAGAGAAAACTTCTTAAACATCGTTGTGATCTTCTGATGTAAGATATAGAATTTTCTATTTTTTTTAAGCGCTTTTTCTTTTACTTTTCTTTGTTCTTTTGTCAATAATTATCGCAGCTTTCTGGTCAATACTGCCAATAACCATTTCTGACAGTTCTCTCATCATCTATAAAAACTTATTCGATTTTTTCATTTTTTCCACAATGATAAGCAGAAAAATCAGCCAGCCAGCTTGATGCATCAAAAAGTTCTGCTTTCGAAAATATGAGAGTTAGCTTATATTAATTCTTTGAATTATAATTAGACTAAATTCCTCACGCACAGTGATATAGCACTTCCTACCATCGAGAAAAGTAGGTATAACCCGTTCATCAAAGACATGGGCATGAAGTTTTGGTTTGAGAAGTTGCAATTTTCAACTTCAATTCTAATATTAGTAGGTCTGGCAAACACACTGACCCAAACTAACCCTAAAGGAAACTTTTAATTCTATTTATTTGTGGTGGTAAAGCTTAATTACCTACATTCTAATAGTCTTGCTTAAGCAACATACATCTTACACAACATAAATGTGATACGCCTATTTTCCTTGTTGGTGATTAACAAGGCATAACTGATATATAGGCGGTGAACGAAACCTACTTAATATGAGAAACCCAACGACATATTTGCATTTATATTATAGTCAACGAAAAAAACTTATAACTTGTAAATTTATTTTAATATCAGCAAAAGGAATGGCAGTGAAATTACGTTTCGTGTTTACGTGCTGCTGTTTCGTCGGAAGTCAAATTTTCCCCCCTTTTAATATAATATTGATTTTTAACCGACATCAAGTTTAGTGTTTGCTAATTTCGAAACGAGGTGCTTATTATAGGCTCGAGAGTTCTTAACGTATAATTTGTGTTTCACGAGGAATTATAAATGCCAGCGGCATGTAATTGATGTTCTTGATGATATATTATATTGTTGAATACACCTATTTAATCATAGTTTTGCTCAATCATTGGAATAAGTTAATGACATATAAATTATTTGTAGCTTCGAAGTTGTATTTACCTA
>JAEQML010060098.1:0-27674 GCA_016904865.1 Pissodes strobi | reverse complement strand
TGTTTGGAAAAACGATGGAAAGGGTGAAAGAACCCGAGGTATGTTGTAGGACGGGGTTGTACAGACAGCCCAGGTCAGTGATGGAGGACCGTGGTTCGCCGCTAAAGAGCCACTTCTTTTGATTTTTACCCTTTTTACTCCTTTGCCCAGAATTCATTCCATCTCTTCCCAAAATTAAAAGACGTGATCAATATTCCAAAATTAAAGCAAGCTTTAAATCATGGTCTTACACTAACAAGAGTTCATTGCGTTCCTATTGACCTGAAAACAACAAAATAAAATGCTGCAATCAAAAAATTAGAACATGTTTTTTTGAAATCAATGAATAATGCTGTGTTTGGGAAAACGAAGAAAAGCCCAAATTTATTACCCATTGGAAAAATATTGAAATTTGACAGACGCTTTAAATAATTATGGGTTTAAACTAACAAGAATTCATTGCGTTTTCTTTTCCCATTTATCTTCCAGGCCCCAAATTTACATTGACTTGAATCAAAGAAAATATTAATAACATTTCCTTTGCTTGAATACAGCAAAACGAAATGCTGCTATCAACAAATTTGAAAAGAACCTTTTAAAATTAATGAATCATGCTGTGATTGAAAAAAAAATAAAAAATCTGAAGAAAAGAGTATATCTTAAACTTAAACAGCATCTCAAGGCCGCACTTAAACATTTAATTTCTCAAAGAATTATCCATATGGTGTTCCTGTAAAGCAATCGGTATTAGACAGAATGAAGATGTCTAATCTCCATTAGCCATTTCGTGCCGCCCTGTATAATTATTTTCCAACAAAAATAAACTTAATAATTTCAAACAAGCATGACGTATTAAGTTTGCTGAGACCGCATCCCAGCTGTACGTCGACCCAGAAAATGCACCGCAGCAAATTACACATCGAAGGAGATCACCGTGTGTAACAATTAAATAATAACATATCATCATTTTTGTATACATGTACATATGTTTTATAGTATTTAGATTAGGAACTTTTTTGAATAAATACAAGTCAAATTGTTAATAAAATCAGTACAAACCCAGAGCTGTTTGACTCAACTACTCCCTTTGAAACCCTTCAAAGGCTAATTATTCTACATGTCTAGAAAATACCCTACTCCAGTTTACATTAAGTTAATCTATCAAGGGCTGCCTAGACATTTTGGTCCTTCGAGCCGGATTACATTAAACAAGCTCATACGAACGATGTCACTTTGCAAACGATTTATCAGTATTTGCAAAAATAAAGAAAAAAATACAAACAAGCTGTCAGTACCAGAACTCCAAGACACATTAGAACAGATCGTGAGAAATATACAACGAAGGTACTTCTCCGAAGAAATTGAGGCGCTGCAAACACAAAACGATATCAAGAAAACAAGCAAAATCTTGAGTCAACACATTCCTGGATAACAAAGGCACACTACGAATTGGAGGACGCCTCGAGAAGTCACAATTGCCATACGGAAGAAAACCCCCCATGATACTGCCATACAACTGTCATTTGACCAAGCTAGTCATAACGACGAACTCTCCACGGAGGGAACCAAACAACATTGGCACAGATACGAAAGCAATTCTGGATCGTTAATGCAAAGCGAGCTGTCAAATCAGCAATCGGAAAATGTGTCAAATGCATCCGCTATAAAGCCGAAACTACAGAACAATTAATGGTAAACCTTTCCTCTGCCAGAATAACCCCCTCTCAACCATTTGTACATTCCGGTGTGGATTATGCCGGTCCAGTTCAAATTAAGACCACTAAAGGGAGAGGCTATAAGGCATACAAAGGATAAATAGCCATATTTGTCTGTCCATTTGTGATCAGCAGATACATTTTTGGCAGTTTTTCGACGATTCATTGCAAGACGAGGACAGTGTGCATATATCTACAGTGACAATGGCACACATTTCGTAGCAAGCATCATTTATTTTTCCAAATTTACAAGTATTTCTTAACCTAACTTAGAACTACATGCCCTAGCCTACGCGAAGTGTGATAGCACCAGAGTTTCTGATACTCGGGCTATACTTCGCGTCCGACCCTACACAGTAGGATTGGACACTAATCCTATTCTAAGGTACCATTATCATTGGCTCATTCATATTACTTAGGCAAATAGCCTTTCAATAGTGTTTCAAATGTGACTTTATCTACGATTGTTAGTGCCTAGAGTCTGTATTTAACGTAAAGAATGAAAGGTGAGTACGAAATCCAGGGAAAATATTTAAAAAACCCTGGTTCACGTTATAAATTGTTAGATTAAGTAAAAAATATTTACATTATGTACAAAAATGAGCTTTTCGCCCAGTTCCAGTTAGAATTTCCACTTATGGTGGTTATATATCATAGTTATCTATATCAACTGAGAAGAATTGCAGTGTAGCCTGAACTATAGCTTTTTTGTCACCCCTGCATGCTTCTAGCAGCGTTGCAAGGTCTTCTAGGGCTTTGATTAACTGAGAGACATTAACGAGAGCATTAATTTTATCAGTTGCTTGACGTAGTTTAAAGAAATCGCTTGTTATAGGTTTGTTTGAAGGAGCCAAGGGTCTGGTACTTACATGTTGCTGGACGTCACTTTCACTCGCACTTTGAGCCGAACTTTGCACTGCACAATGCTGCCGTGTTCTCAGCGCGGGGAAGTCTCTGTTATACTTCGTGCTTACTGGTCCTGTCTGCTGATTACGCCATGCCGGCTTGGCAGGCGGTGGGGCTGGCTTGTAACCGGTCCTGTTCTGTTGCTGTTGCTGCTGTTTGGGTTACTGCAGTTGGTTAACTTTGAAGAGATACTCCGGGCAGCCAACATCGCTGGCACGGTGCTCTCCTCCGCAGTTGATACATCTTATTATATTGGATGTGCATTCGGTGATTTGATGGGCCCCTGCACATTTGCTGCAGCGCCAATCTTTTTTGCAGTATGTCAGGGCGTGCCCATGTCCCTGACATCGCTTACACTGCATAATCGCTTTCGATGCCTTCCGGTAATCCCACGAGATGCGCACGTTCATGACGTATCTACATTTTGCGTTCAGGTGTTTTACTGTGATATCTGCGTCGGTTATCACCAGAAATAACGGATTACGAGTCTTCTTCATGAGGAAGACATTTTTGATTGTTAACTTGTGTTCGTCAATCAAGGCATTGCGCACTTCCTCGGGAAGTATTCCTCCGTCCAAGCCTTTCAGGACAAAGGCGTGGGATTTCGTTGCCTTCTCGGCATATGAGTGGTACTCTACATTATCTGTGTCGAACATTCTCTTCAAGTTTACCCAGTCCTTTGTGTCTTTGCACCATATGACAATGCTATTTTTGGTGTATTTCAAGCGGTAATCCTTGAATCCCGCTTGATTTAGCATTCCAGTAAACTCTCGGTGGTTCACCAACCCACCCTTCGTAACGATAGGCGGTGGTGGCCTTGCCTTTATTTTCAGTGGGGTTTTCGGCCGTGGAATCACTCTCCTTGGCCTGGTTTTCATGGCTGGAACATCCGCAGATGTGTCAGTGTCGTTATTTTCATCATCGCTAAGCGGCTGAAACCTATTGCTGGTTTGGATGGGTTCACCGCCCACATCAAGGTACACTTTTCTTATGTTCCTCTTGAACGGTAGTGTTTTAAATGGGACTTTAAATTCATGTTCTTTGCTTTTGGATGACGACGGTTCAGTCCCCATATATACTGAGGGCGGGTCTTGATCTGTTGAAGGCGGGGCTATTGATTTCTTGGTGGGCGGAGCTTCAGTCAAGTAGTCGGCTGATGCGGCCGCATTTTCTTCGGGTGGCGTGATCTTCAAAGTCACTTGAAGGTCGCTCTCGTCGTGCGTTTGGTCACGTACGCCAGTTGTTGCGTCACTAGATGTTTTTCTAGGAGCGATTTTCTGCTTCTTGGCATATGTTGGCGAGGTTTCACTCTTGCCCTTTGCCAATACGTGGGAATCTGATGGGGACCTTCTTAATTTCTGTCCACAGTCAATCTTGGATTTTACTATTTTCTTGGAGACTGATTTTGTCTGATGGACTTCGTTCATGTGTTTTCTCGCTGATCGTAGCTTATCTTCCCATTCACTGGGGGGGATTTTATCGGTGTCGGCTTTTTCAATATAATCTAAACATCTCGCACATGATTTACATGTTGACGAGCACTCACGTAGACTTTCTAATATTTTCCGGGTTTCTTCTCTCGCTAACCGCGATCGTTCACTTCCCGTTTCAGACTTTGACGACATTGAAAAGTCGTGAATATCGGAGAGATTGTCCCTACCCGTCGTGGACATTGCGAAAAGCCCGGGGATCCGTCCCCGGAAACTGAGAAACTATTAAGACTTTTAGTCTACTACTTTTAGTCTGCGAATTCAGGCTAGACCATAAAGAATGAGTACTAAACGTTGACTTGTAGATATATACCCGGCAAACGAATATATAAACACGTGAGGGCTCAACTACAGGAGACCCCTCAAATCCTGACTGCTCTGTACGACGGTCCAGAACAGAATCCCACACATTTCGTGGGGGCCATTAAGATTCTTCACAAGGAGGTACAAGATATGATCAAGACCTCTAGAATAGAAGACAAATTAGTCAACATAGGAACACAGTGGCATTTCATACCCCCGGCAACGTCTCACTTTGGAGGCCGATGGGAAGCTGGAGTCAAATCTATGAAGTATCATATGAGGGTGATCGGCGAGACCTGCCTAACATATGAAGAAATGACAACGCTTATGCATCAAATAGAAGCTTGTCTAAATTCTCGGCCACTATGTACTCTAAGTAACGATCGAAGTGTTTCCGTGCTGACACCAGGGCATTTTCTGATTGGCAGACCCATGGTAGAGTTTCCACACACATCAATTAATTCCAATTTAAATTAAAGATGGAAATTGGTACAGTAAATGAAAGCAGATCTATGGAAAATATAGTCATCAGACTACTTAAACCAACTACAGCAGAGGTACAAATAGAAGACGCTACACAAAACACCTGGCGTCGGAGAAGTAGTACTAGTGAAAGAATAAGACATCAACCCAAGCAAATGGCCTATGGCAAGAATAATAGACGTGCATCCATCTGAAGACAAAGTGGTACGGGTAGTATCTATCCAGAAGCCAGGAGGAAATGTGATTAAACGTCCTATACACAAGTTAATACACATACCCACACAGCCAGAACCGATCAGAAAACATACAAGAAACAGAGGTACCAACGTATGGAGAACTGTAACCATAGCACTCATTTTTCACACTACAAAAGTCAACGGCACAAAAATATACGGTACATTACCCACCTCCAGGTTTGTATATAGAAGAGGTTGGTCATGTCAAAATAGACAGAGGAGTGTTCAGACTAGAAGTGAAGTTTGATAAACATCAACTAGGCAACGATACGAAAAATATAAACCATTCGATACACCAGTTAAATTCCCTTTGTAAGAGTGCCAAGCAACTAGCTGCAAACACACAATGTTCTTCGCTAATTCACCAGCTGCGGGGAAAACAAAGCCGAATAGAATGAATGGGCAAAGGAATGGAAGACTTAAGCTCCAAGAGGCAGAAGCGAGGTATAGTTGGGAAGTTGCTCACCTCACTCTTCGGAGTAAACGATGAAGTGTACCTGGATATAGGCAAGTTGGAACATAATCAAAAAGAGCTAATTAAGGCATTCAGCCATCAAACAAAGTTCATGCTCCATGCGCTAACCAAGTTTAACAACACAGAAACAAGAATCAACAACCAACTTAGACGATTCCATGAAAAGATTAGCGAGACAATCGAGGCAATAAGAGAAATGAGCCATTGGTATTAAGCAGTAGATAGTAACCTGCTAAATATCCACCTTCTAAGCAGTTATCAAATAATATTCAATTATATTGATAACATAATCGAATATCATCAGCGATTACTATAAGTGCACTATCACCGAAGCCACCTGTTGGAGCTGATATCACCAGTCGAGATTGAGCAAGCAATTACCGAGGTATCCAGAAAGTTACCGTCAAACTTACAAATTGTGACATTTCCACTCATAACGACGAGAATCCATCACACCAAATGTGTTTGGGTACTTCCTTATAACAGAAGTTGATGACTTCCTCATCATAAAAGCAACAGCCATTCCTCTAAAGTTCACGCCAAAGGCATACTGGATTTTGGATGTACCTAGCAACAAACTTGCTGCAAACTACAACAGACAGCTCTATTTTGAAATCAGCGAACAGGATTTCCATGACTGCATCACGATAGACCACGATGTATATATTTGTGCTCCAGCAACAACACGAAGCATTGAGAATAGTTTGCATTGTGTGTTTGATCAAATATATCAACGAACAGAAAACACAACATGCGACACTCAAGAAAACCGGCTGCAATCCCTGATTTGGAAGCAATTTATATTACCCAATGCTTGGTTATTTATCTCACCATTAAAAACAAGGGTTGCAGTGATCTGCGATGGAATAAGAGATGAAATCACATTAAATTATACAGGAATTATTGAGATTTCTCAACACTGCTTTGTAAAAACGAGCAAAAACATATTAACTCCAAAAAGAAGCGAGACTATTTCAGTACGTAAAACTATGTTTAAACCTGCCAGGATAAACCTAACTACATTACCTGGCTTTGTTAAAATCCATTTAAACTCAGATAAAGAACCAGTAATCACTGCTTCTGGAAGCCTGGACACCCTCATGGAGGAAGAAATAGAAATCGACCATGAACTGACAGAGACCAGATGGAGTTCACTCAATTACACAGTATAATTACTGGTGCTGCTAAGGCAGCACCACGATTTCTGTAGTAGCAGTATTAGCTGCAATTATCAATGGACTATGGCATTACAAAAGACAAAAATATCACCATAAGCCACTTACTCGAAATAGAGAAGAGGTTGATCGGGGTATAAAATTAGACACCTTCCACATCTACAACGATCCAGCCAACCGCAACCAAGATCAATAACAATCCCTATTTCACACATCAGCAGCATTCTCGAACCTACACGAGCGCGTGCGGAGTATACATATACATACGTTTAATAGTATTTAGATTAGGAACTTTTTATATAAATACAAATCAAATTGTTAATAAAATCAGTACAAACCCAGAGCTGTTTGACTCAACTACCCCCTTTGAAACCCTTCAAAGGCTAATTATTCTACATGTCTAAAAAATGCCCTAGTACAGTCTACATTACATTAATCTATCAAGGGCTGCCTAGACAGCAAGGAAAATCGTATGAAAATTCCTTGGTACCATAGGAAAAGCATATTGTGGTAATGTAGCCGGAGAATTAAACGAAAAAGTAAAGGATGTGTCTGATTGTCACTAAAAAAAATTGTGTTGAAAACTCTAAAACTACAGTTGACGTAGGAGGTACACAATTTCATCATGGGAAAGCTATTTTCCGGCTGATCATCATCATATGTATGACGAACTGGTTACAGACAAGTGTTTGATCATTACCGATTCCGATTATACACTCGCATTTAAGCATAGAGATATAGTGGAAATTCTATAAAACTAAAACCGACTAACATCGTTCTTTCTTTTCATATCATATCATATCATATCATATCAATAAAGATTTTATCATACATTTATATTAAAAAAAAAACACTTTCAAGTTGCAAATACATATAGTGAAACTATATTTAATGCAAGTGCACCTCGCTTCTCGGCTCCCAGTTTAAAGTTTCGAATATTGCTTTCCTCCCCAGGGAGTACACCACTTAACAGTGGAAGCGGCATTAAAACCACAATAAATCGAAGCATCTTTTTATTTTTCGTTTAAATAGAGAGAAACTCGCTCATCTTCCTGCATGTTGCAGAGGCCATTTCCGATTCGCCCTCCGCATGCGGGACAATTTGTTTGTCGGTCACGTGACGCCCTGTGACGTGACTGCTTGATTTATGTCGGTCGGCAAACGGGCGGCGGCGTCGAAACCGCACGTCCCGTCCGTCCTGCAGTCGGATTTAAATTAAAAGTGCGTCGTGGCAGGATTTTCAAGAGGGCATGCAATACCGGCAAAATGTTATCAAATATTTATTATGTTTTATTTCGGTGATATTTCAAAATCCGTTCTCGCAGTGCTGATGTTAACTTTGGTGGGGTATTAATCAGTAAAAGTAAACTTACAGAGTAAGTGCCCTTGACAATCTTAGTCCTCAACCCGAAGTAATCGAGCAGCAAATCCCATTTTTAGGTCAAATGTACAACTGGCAAATATATTCTTTACCAACGAATCTCTGTTTAAGAATGGGTAGAGCGTACGCATACGCAATCAGGATTCATTGCCCAGTTGAGATATATGAAGAAAAGCCATTCTCTCTAAATTGGACGATCATGTTCTACAGCATTACTCTATTAGATTACATAGAATTATCCACCCCACTGGGCGGGCACAGTACGGTTTTCCAAGCGGAAATTTTTGCGATCATGATGGGGTCTGGGAATCGCTAAGCCTCAATATCAGTGGCGGGTGGGAAGGAGCGTAGGAGCTGGCTGATTGAGCTTGCAAAGCATAAAAATGTTACGCAGGTCTGGGTTAGGTAGCTGACGCCTAAGCCACCGAAGGCTCCGCACGTAGATATTTAGGGCCTGATCCCTGTATGGGGATTGTCCAGAGTATTCACGAAAGAGCTTTGGAGGACTGGACGAAAGGTCGGGCCGGAGAGGTATGGCGGAGGCTCCGGTGATAAGGCAAAGGAGGCTTATGATGCATGGGTCCGCGAAGAGTCCTACCAGGAGGTTGTTATGCCTAGTTAGGAAGGAGTGCAGTGCCCTAGTAGGATTCCATACAGGGTACTGTAGGCTTACATGACACCTGACGCTGCTGAGAATTGCGGAGGAAAGGAAGTGTAGATGATGCATGGATGACGATGAGACTCCATACCATCTACTTACGGAATGTCCCACCTTTGCGTGGGCAAGAGTCAGTAGTTTTGGCATGACGCCGATCGAGCCAGACTCAGAGCGTCGTGTTAGTTAGTCTGAAGGAAACGCGGGCTTTCTTAAGGAAGACCGGCATCCTGGAGGTTCTCTAGTGCGGGCTGGGGGCACAACGGGCCCAATTGGTGGCCTAATTGCAAGTCCTGCTAGGGGCCACTCCTTCTGATACTGATACTGGTACTGATTGCACGGAAAACGGAGTTTTTATGATATTATGGCCACATATATACAAACCTCTCAATTACGATTAACTTGTATACACTCAGGACCCAGCTGCGCAAACGCACTCATTATGTAGGGGAGAATGAGGGAATAAGAAAGGGATGCATTACTTCTCGTATACTAACAGTATAAATTGAACCGGGGTAATGAGGTGAAGATATCCTTAGTAAATATGTCTTATTTACCCATTGGAGCTAATATTAAATAGATGCCTTACTTCTCATATAAGATAAACCACTGAAGGTGCCCTGTTACCATGATTTTTAAAAAAAAATTTAACGCTTTATAGCAACGATAAAGAGGACAACAAAAGTCGTTTCAAAGCAGATTTATAGAACATAAAAGGGATAAATATTTTTAATAAAAATAATCATTAAATAATAATTAACAAATTAATTAAAATTATAAAACCCGAAAAGAAAATTATAATGAAATTTGGACCAAAAAGTGGGTCAATCTATACCAAAAGAAACTGTAAATTTTTTTTACTACCCCATCGACATGAAAAACTGGAGTAATAAGCGTCCCTGTGAAAAAAATTAATCGGGAAAAAGCCCGTCACGTGGCCGGAACCAATATTCCAGACCAATTTCCTACCTTTCTTAATATTTAGATCAAAGTAGACCTTCTCAAAAAGATGGATTCACGTACAAATCACTCCACGGCGAAGGAGCGCTTTTCATATCAATCAAACTTGCGTAGTAAAATTAATTGGTATATTAAAATAAGTTTTCCTACTGCTGTGCTTGTATAAAAATAATCGTACGGAGAAAAGTATTGTATTTTGACCACAAAACATATCAAAAGAAGAGATTAATGCAAATTGTGACTACTTTCTTACACCTTTTTAAAATTTTGTAGTTAAGGTTAGAAACAGCAATGTGCTATTTCCGCGTAAGGAAATATTTAGAAGGTTCATTTAATTGCGGTTGCAACGAATGATGAACAGGTGACTTTTCTATGAAAGCGCCAGCAGATATTTTATTCTTAATCATTTACAGGACTATGGTTCAGGAAAATGCTTTCTGCGAGTCTTGTGGTGCAGTGGTTAGAACCTGGGCTGTAATACGGGGGCCTGGGATCGATTCCAGAGGCAAGACATTTTTTTAAAGGTTATATTTGCAGAAAGTTTTTTTTCTTCATTTTGGGAATGCCTTGGGTTTGTTTGGGTTAGTTTTGTTTGGTTGCGCCCCGGAGCGAGCAAGCGAGTAAAGGGCATTGCATGAAGTGAAAAAAAAATACAAATGTAAACGTAAACATTGTGATGCGCGCATGTCTAGGACTCGTCAGGCGGGAGGACTCGTGTAGATGATTAAGAATAAAATATCTGCCTTTTAGCCAATATTGTTACTGCCAAGTACAAATTTGTTAGGAATATAAATCAGGCAGTTTCCTATTATAGATCAAGCCCCAAAGAAGCAGCAAATCATGATTTAAACGCATATTTAATTATTTTGCAACTTTAGCTAGCTAAAAAATGCATTTTTAAATCTATATTAGAGCGTTATTGTTATTTTTGTAATTATTTCAACTTTTTGCCGTTTATTAAATAATAAAAAACTTCAGGATCAACTATTCGGTAGCAGAAAAATTACCTTATTTTTTTTTTGGGACATGAAAAATCCTTAGATTCATTTTTCCAAGGTATTTATGTGCGACACAATATTTTTGAATTTTTTGCAGTCGCAATTGTAGATAGTTGTTTTCTATTGTCACAAATTTAGTACGAATAATTTATGGTCTCCCAGCTTGAAACTAAACCTGATTATGCTTGATATTCATTGTTCCATTGGCTGGATGTCGAGGGGGTCATGCAGATAAGTAAAAATGGCTACCGATTAAAACAATAAGAAGTCTATTGACAAAAACTTACATTCTACTGGATGACTATTATAATGCGCATGTCTTTTCGTTTGAGGTATATTTGAATTTTTTAAGAGGCACCCACTATTTATAATAAAAACGTTTTTAAGAATTGTGTTGTGACTTATTTAAACTTTGTAGTGGCTGCTTAATTTAAGTAATTATTTTAGTGTCTTCACTGATTAAAGGTACAGTAATTTAGCTTAATTTCGTTTCGAATTTGCTATACTAAAGGAGGAGCACTCAGGGGAGTCGCCACAAATTCCCTTACATATGGGTACTGGATTTGACCCCCAGTTAAGGTTCGGCATACAGGATTTGGACATCCAGAGGATATGAGAAAATTTTAAAGCTCATTATAGCTTGTTTTGTTATAAGTTTGCCTTTTATGTTTACATAGCAATATTTTACAAATTTTAGTTCCAACTTGGGAAAGGGTAATAGTTATTTAGTAGTTTGGGTTAGTACATCTTAGTAGCTCACACCATATAGGTACCTTTTTTGTCTGTGGATATTTGTAGGGTATTTGATATAGCTTTTAATAACATCATACTTAGAAAATATACATATGAGAGTAAGCGGCAATACTTATGTTTTACTACAAAATTATCTTAGTAAACAAAACATTTTATTCAAATTGAATGTACAAAGATTTTTGAAAAGAAAATTACTTTAGGTGATTCACAGGGATCAATATTAGAACCTAATTTGTTTCTAGTCTATATTAAATCAATTTCCAAATTAACTCTAAAATCAGCTGATACTGCTATTATATTACAAAATTGCTTATAATCTAAAAATATTGAGTATATTGGCTGACACTATAGAATTGAAGGTATAATACACAGTATCAGCTCAAACTTAGTGATCCCTACGGTCTATTTTGTTGTTTTGCTCTCTGTTTTGCTGTTTTTGCTGTTTGTTTTGTTGTGTGTTTTGCTGTCTGTATTGCTGTTTTGGCTGTCTGTTTATAAAAACAGCAAATATAGCAAAACACACAGCAAAGCATATAGCAAAATTGACATCAAAGCAGACAGTAGGGATTATTAGGGATTACTAGGATTGAGCTGATAACTGTGTATTATACCTACTTAGAATATGTCTTATTTCATTTAATAAATGTTCGAGATACACGTTATTTGAATAATTATCTTCTTCTTCTTCTTCTTCTTCTTCTTCTTCTTCTTCTTCTTCTTCTTCTTCTTATTTTTCTTATTTTAAGACAATGTCTTGATTTTTCAAAGCTGTAGCCTAAGTTGTGACTCCGATGTCCAGCTTTCGAACCATCGTTTGGGGGGTCTTCCTGGAGGTCTACGGTTGGTTGGTTTCTGCTCTTTTGCAATTTTAAGTAGTCGATTATCAGCTATTCTGTCGACGTGGTCTCTCCATGCTCGTCTTCTTATTCTGGAGCATCTTACAATGTTTTGAATGTCACATTGGGCTCTGATATCGCTGCTTCTCACTCTGTCTCTAAGCGTTTTGCCCGTAATTGATCTTAGCGTCTTCATTTCGGTTGTTCTTAGCAGTTGTTTAGTAGCTATTTCTGCTCGTGTTTCTGTGGCGTAGGTCATAATAGGTCTTACACACATCTTGTAAATTCGCGTTTTGCCTTCAATACTCATATGTTTGTTTCTCTATATTATGTCCCGGAGATATCCTGATACCCTAGCTGCCGCTATTGTTTGTTTTCGGACTTTTTCTTTAAGGTTTCTATAACTTGTGATATTAACACCTAGGTATTTGAAAGACATTATCTGTTCTACACTTTTATTGTAGGTCGCTAACTTACACCTTCTCGGTTCTCTTGATAATGTCAGAGACTTCGTTTTCTGGACAGAGACCACCATGCGTAATTCCTTTGCAACTCTTTCGAATCTATAAAGTAGTTTCTGCAGATTGTCCTCATCTTCCGATATTATTACCGCGTCGTCAACGTAGCAAATTATTTTAAATTCTTTCTTGCCCAGTTTGTATCCTTTCCCCGCGGATTTTACTTCCATGATGATCTTATCCATTAAGACATTAAAGAGTATTGGGCTAATACTATCCCCTTGCCTGATTCCTGTTGAGACTGGTATCTTGTTGGAAAGCTTATTGTTTTCTTTTTTAAAGGTGCTATTTCCGATGTTCATTTTTTTTTCATGATATCAATTGTTTTCGGATTCAAATTCCTCTCCTTTAATAATTTCAGGACATCGCAAAGTCTAACCCTATCAAACGCTTGCGTTAGGTCAATAAAGCACATAAAGGCAATTTTGTTATACTCAATGGCTTTTTCCACTATTTGTCTTAAAATGAATATTGCATCTATGGTGGATCTATTTTGTCGAAACCCCTGTTGTTCTTCACTGATGCCAGTCTGTATAATTTCTTCTGCTAAGATTTTTGTGTTCTGTTCTGGCACCTTTGTCATATTGTATATTTTATTAAATAAAATTTGCATTTCGTCCGTTAATGCGCCACTGCCATATTTGAATATTATTCAGTCTGTTGCTTTCCGATTTTTCAGCTTAGTCACTACTAGTTTAATTTTTTGTTTTGTTATTGCCTGGTTTTGCTCTTCGTTGTAATCATTTTCACGTTCCAGTCCTATTATCTCGTCTATGTGTGTGTCACTATATAGAGTTTCAAAGTTTCTCTCCCATGCTTCTGTTGTTATTCCTTTGGTTTATCCATATTCATTAATTGGTTTTTTGCGGTTTCGTAGCATACTCCATATCTTTTTTTGACCTCCGTATAGATTATGCTCCATGTCTATTGAATATTTCTCCCAGAACCCTCTTTTGATTGCTTGAATTTCTGTGTTCCCTCTGTTTCTCACAGTTTTGTATTCGTCATATGTGATAGTTTGACTTCTTAGCTGAAGGTAAGCCTTTCTGTTCTCTGCTGCAAGTATTTTGATATCTTCGGTAAACCATGGTTTCGAGTTGGTCTTTCCATTTTTGTTTATTTTGCGTTTACCTAGCGCTTCCTCTGAATAATTTAAATTTCTGAAATAAAGAAAATATAATTTTCCTCGACCGACAAGCTCTGCTTAAAAGAATGGTCAAGAATAATGATAGAAAATCGACGTTATCAACGATAAAATATGTTCACCCATTTTTCAGTCGTATTTCTCCGTCTTAAATTTATTTCCGTTTTTTTCGACTGAAAAACCTAGACGTACAGAAGCGTACAAAAGAAGTTCACAAAGCCGGATATAAAAACGCACCCTGAAGGGTGCCACCTGCTCTCCTTGATAAATTTTGAATCGTAAATCTTGCCAGATCGGCGTGTACAGTCAACGACACACAAAGCCATAGAATTTAAGGGTTAAGACGATATTTCTTACTCTTTTTTTAAATAGTTCAAAGAGCAATTCTGGTCTTCAAAATCAGATGAGGATTATATCGAATGGAGTTTTATTGAAATCAACATGACAAGAATTATTCACAATGCCTATAATGTAATATTAATAATATAATTTGGCGAAATATAACGAATATTCAAAGCTATATCGGAGGATATCTGATGCTGCAGCTTAGTTTAGTTAATTATAAAAGCGTGCCGATTGGGAGCGATGCCAGATAATTAAATTAGAAAAAAAACACTACGCCAATAGCATTTACGGCACAATGGCCATAGACTAGGAATTCTCTGTGCGTAAAAACGTGCTGTTTTAGTCACTTATTTAAACTCCAATGCATTACAGGTTGTAGTATCAATGCTAAGATTGGTTGAATGTAAAAAATATGCTAATTGGTGATGCTTATAATTGCTAAATCCGAATGACGCTAAAAACTGCAATGCTAATAGTTATTATATACAGGTTCTATTTCCGGGTGTAATAGTATGTGTTCTATTTATGTTTGCTAAATTATAAAAACAAGCTAATTGAGATATATTATATCAGGCGTTTAAATTCTAATGGCATTATTATAGTCCAGAAATAAATTGCTTGAAATGGGTAGCATGATATTTTATTTGAAGGAAATAATTAAATGCTTATATGTGGAAAACATTTTGGTATGCTGAATTAAGACATAATTTCAAGTGGGTGATGGCGATCCGGGGTTTAAACCGGGATCCGGTTAGTCTGGAACACGGATATGTTGCCGAGATCTCCAGATATTTTCACGGCAGATGTTCCCAGGATTTGGATGCGGTTATTTTTAAAGAGACAGATGAGCTTTCACGAGCTTTTTCAATTTTAATAGTTCTTTTTAGGTAGATTTGCTATGAGTATATATTTTTTCAATCAGTTTATCATTCGCTTGTGACTCAAAACATAAAACAATTTAAATTCCCAAAGAAAACCCTGATAGCTTAATCCACGTGATTTTTCATCGTTTTAGTTACTTTTTGGATTACTAAAGCTTTTTCATCAACAAAAACTAGGTAGTTCAAGCCACTCATTAAAAATTGAATAAAGATAGTTGTGAAGCAAAAAATAAATAACTTAATTATAGCAACTGAATTAAGGATTTTTTGAGAAACGGCATTTTATTTCCGGAACAGACGACTCAACTGATTAGGTCGGCCTAATGTGGCAACTTGGATTTGTCTCTTTGCCTTGGAATTGTGCCGAAAGGCTTCGACATTGTCGGTTCTGTTTATTTTGAACTTCTGGCTTTAGATTCATGTGTACTTGAACGTTACTATCGTATTCGGACACATTAAACATCGAGGAAATAATACTATTAAAAGTTTGCAAAAATATGCTTCTGAACATACGTAAGTGTAGTCTCTATGCATCCCCTTTTAAGACCTTCCCTTTATTCACTCCGAAAATGCTTAATAATGTTTTGGATCCATTCTATACTTGAAACAAATAATTATCAGTTTGAACATATGTAGATCTATTTTGGCCCATTTTTAGGTACTCTTTCCCCTAATCAGTCGGAAACGGGTTCTGAATAAATTATTCATTAATATTCTTCTGTCTGCGATTTGTAAATGTTTTATGTTCGTTTTTTATCGCTCTGTTTTAGTACTCTTTTCCCGCATCAAGCGAAACATCAATAATGTTATTCAACCCATTCTATTTCAATAGTATTCTTTTTAATCACCTTAAACAATATTTATCTTAATCACCCCAATAGACAATAACAATAATCTAAAATGCTGTCACTTTAAAACAGACTAATGAATTTTCACGTATGAGTATATATTTTTCCAATTAATTTATCATTCGCTTGTGAACTAAATAGTGAGAGAATACATCTGAAATATATACAAAACATATGCCAATTTATATTCCCAAAGAAAGCCCTTATAGCTTAATCTACATGATTTCTCATCGCTATAGTTAATTTCCGGATTGTTAAAACTTTTTCATTAACAAAAAGTAAGTAGTTCAAGCGATTGATGAAAAATTGAATGAAGATAATCGTGAAGCAAAAAATAAATAACTTAATTACAGCAACTGAATTAAGGATTTGTTGTGGAACATTTTATTTCCGGAATAGACGACTCCACTGATTACGCGATCTAATGTGGCAACTCTTTGCCTTGGAATTGTGCCGAATAGCTTCGACTTTGTCGGTTCTGTTTATTTTGAACTTCTCGTCTAAGATCCATGTTTACTTTGAACGTTACGATCGTGTTCGTAAATTGCAAATCCCCTTTTAAGATTTTCTTCTTTATTCCCTCAGAAAATGCTTGATTATATTGATTACGACTGATTAGAAATTATAGTACTATTCTCCTTAATCAGTTTGAACATACATAGATCTATTCTATCCCCCCATTGTTTTAGTACTCTTTTCCCTAATCAATCTGAAATATGTTCTGAACGCATTCTTCTTAAATATCTCTATCTGGGATTTGTAAATATGTTTTATGTTTCAACAATTTTCATCTTAATCGCCCCAATGTAAATATGTCCTGGACTCATTTTACTTTTGTTTTTTTTTACTATGATCAGTTTACAAATTTGGAAATATATGATGGAACCATCCTTTTTTAGACTAGTTGCTGCCAGCTTGCATCAATTTACTCTGGATATATTCTGTGTTAGTAATATATCCTGAATTGCTTTACTTATTCTGTTTAAATACTGCTAAATGAATTATGGACCCATTTTGTGTTAGTGATCTTCTCCTGGATAGCCTGAAAGTCAAATATGCGTAAATATATTCCGGATTTTGCTACCTCTTTTGTAAATTGACGTAGTTCCAGATAAATCTAGATTTGAATCTCTGGCAAAAAATTCTCAGAATTGCAAAAGCGAGTTGTTCGAAAATCAACCCCCTAAATTCTCTCTTTCTTCTTCTAATATTTTCTATTATTTAATTCAACCATACCCAGGAGCGTTTCACTAAATAACCAGTTGCTTTATCTACTACCTGTAAACATAATTTTTGGCGTTTGATAATAAAACCGGAAATCACTTATTTAAGTTTTCCTTTTTTTTCAGACAGGAACAAATACCTCAAGATTGTTTTGTGTCTGATGGTTCCTCTTTATGTTGATCCAATTTACTTTTAACTGCTTAACCAACTACACAGATAGAAAATCCAACTAAAATTAGAATAAAACCAATAACAAAACGCCTAACATAATATTATACGCTTAAGGAAATGTTCGTTAACTCATGACAAGAAAGTTGGTGAAAATTAGTTATTACTAAAGTTACTCTCAACATAAGGGCTTTCCCAATACTTGCAAAGTTATGGAGGATTATTGTTAATATCCGTTTCCATGGCCCGATCTGTTTCAAATACAACTGATTACCATCCAACAGTAGCTGCCCAGAAAAATAAAATAACGAGCACAAGGTTAAAGTTGATAAAGAAAATATATATTTTTTGAAAAAATAATTAAACTCATCGACATAGCACTTGTTCAAACTATTTGATGTTTTTAACACTTTCGCTGCTGACAGTTCCAGCTGTGGTATTACCTGTGTGCTAAACTTTTTTTTTCCTTAGTTTGCTTGTATAAACTCTCTATATACATAAATATACTAGTTTAACTAATATATACTGGGTGTTAGAGAATTTTGAACACCTGACACGGATCCGTGTCATGCGCATATAGCAACAATTTTTGTGTCATATGCGGTCAGACTTGGATTCGTGTCGGAAGTTTTTTTTATTTTGAAAACGTATAAAACGAATAAAAACTAAATTAACATAAATTTTAACATTTATTGTACAGAGCATATCAAAAGACGTAAAAACATATTAAATTTGGCAAATATACATAACATGTTAAAATGCAAAATAGTCATTCTGGAATGCTCCGATAATTTAAACGATAAAATATTGGCACCCTTTTAGCTCTTCAAAAGTCAATTCCTTCGAATTTTTGCAAGTATTTTAGGTTCCTATAAGGTCTTGCCATATTATCCGCCATTTTGTCTTAAAATCCGCAGCAACAAAAACCTGACCCGAAAACGGCACGTAAAACAAGAATTCCCTATGCTTTAGCTATATGCTCTCAACCGTACGTTTACCTCCACCTGCTGCTCGTGGCGTACTTAGAGCTTAATTTTTATATTACGCGCGACACGGATCCGGGTCGCGCGCACATCGCAACATGTACGTGGTGACACGGATCCGTGTCATCAGCAGTCAAAGTGTTAAAATGTCTATAATAAATTAGGAAAACATATTCGACTAGATTATAATACCAAAGAAGCAGCATGACCCTAGAATTTATTGTTACCAACGAGGCATAATGACAAGTATTTCGAAACATAAAATGCATTCGTAGAATTTTGACAACCAGCTGATGGTTACTATTGACATTGTCAGATGCCATGTCACTTTCACCTGATTCGTCTAAAAAATAATTCATGTCACACGTCCAATAGTGATACCTAACCATTAAAACTGCCGTCACAAGTTTGAACCATTATGTCTCACAAAATTAAATAGTAAAACAGTTTGTATGACATAACCCAACGTCAAAACTAGCCCCAAAATTTCCCTTCTACCTTTTATTAAAAATCTCTATTCTTTTCAGAAAACAGCGTCTCTAGTCCACCAATCAATCTTCTTTACACCTTAAATCAAAACCGTAGCAACATATTCTGCTTTAGCACTCTTAATCTGAAAATATAGAAATAAATTCTGAACTCATTCTATTCTAGTACACTTATTCCAACTATGCCCAACCACAAATAAATGTGTTCTGGACAGATTTTATTTTAGCACTCTCATATTATGGAAGATGCGACTCATATTATTTTAATACCCTTCTCTCTAATCGTGCCGAAAGTTCTCTCATATGTTTTGATTTTATTCAGTGTGTTCCAGTATTATTGTTTTTTAATCATGGACCTGATCCCATTTAAACACTGAAATAACCCAGCCATATCCTACGTATTTTTTTTATTTTTAAAATTTTTCTTGGGCCTATTTTATTCTGCTACTTATTATTTAATTCTATATTGCCTAATTGAAGAAAGAAACAAAAATAATTCAAATTTAAATCAATGCCATGAATAAATCTGCTAAATGCATATAAGGGAGACGCGGTAAAGGTTACAGCACAGGCGCGCGAACCCAGAAACAAATAAAAGCGCGCCCGCGAATCGAGCCGGTATATTCTGAATTGAGAGTTCAAAGCTTAGGTAGCTAAAATAAAGAGTCTGACAGGTTCTTGCGGGATCACGGTGAAATTGTGACCTCCAGACAACGTTAATCGGTCATTAATTTCATAGTCCTTGGTTTAAGGCTCCGCGATGCCTCGAGTGGTTCTCTTACCTTATACGTGTCTCTATATGATGTCCCCCGGACAACGTTAATCGGCTGATACAGGGGCCGCTATATGGGTGCATGTCTGGCAAAACCTAGTTAGGACTAATATCCGTAGATTTGTGCAGAGGAGAGGTTGGTCACGGTGAAATTATGTCCCCCGGACAACATCAATCGGCTGATACAGGAGCCATTAATTTCATATACCGTGACTTAATTCGCCATGCTTCTGTGGGTTTCTCCTGGCTTCAAATACGGATGTGTGCTTTTGCAGCCCGGCCAACGTTGATACAGGTGATACAAGACGTGTCCACAGATCTACACGTAAAGTTATACTTCTGATATAGCCAATATCTCGATCTCAAAATTCTTCTTCTTCTTCTTCAGCCTCTAGATATCCACTCCTGGACAAAGGCCTCTTCCAGTGTTTTCCATGCCGATCTTTCCTGGGCGGTTTGAATCCAGTTTTTCCCGGCATGTTTTTGGATGTCGTCTCGCCATCTCGCCTGAGGACGTCCGACACTTCTTTTTGAGTCTCTTGGACGCCATTGCATAAGTGTTTTGGTCCATTTTATGTTGTTCCTAGCAACGTGCCCTGCCCAACGCCACATCAATCTCGCTATCCGCTCGACAACGTCACAGACCTTCGTTTTTCTCCTTATCTCGTCGTTCCTGATCTTATCTCTCAGACTCACTCCAAGCATAGCTCTCTCCATTGCTCTTTGACAGACCCGCTTGCTCTTTGGCACTTCCTAATGTAAGTGTCACCGTCTCGAGTCCGTACGTTGTCACTGGGAGGATGCAAGCATCGTAAACCTTCCTCTTTAGATTGATTGGAATGGTCGAGTTTCGAAAGATACAGCTAAGCTTTCGAAACGCCATCCATTGATTCGAATGCCTTCCGGTAATCCACAAAGGCCATATGTAGTGGGACATTATACTCCGTGCACTTCTCTATTAGCGTGCGTATTGTCTGGATATGGTCGATGGTGCGTAAACCTTTTCTAAATCCGGCCTGTTCGATTGGCTGGTAAAATCAAATTTCTGGCTCAGGCCAGTTACAATGAACTTGTAAAGGACAGATAGGAGACTGATTGGCCAATAGCTCTCCATGTTCGTATTGTCGCCTTTCTTGAAGACGAGAATGACTTCTGCATTTTTCCAGGTATCTGGAATCCTCCCTTTTTCTAGGCATTTGTTAAGTAGTATTATGAGTGCTTTTTTGAGTGTTTTCCGCCCATTTTAAGCATCTCGCTTGTGATTTGGTCTTCTCCTGGCCCTTTACAATTTTTGAGTTGCTTCAGGGCTGCTTCCAGTTCATTATTTCCGACAGGTTCCAATTCTTCTGATCCCACATTCATAATGGCTTTTGGCTTTTCGGACTGGTTTTGGTTTGGGTTTGCCATTGACTGACTATACAGGTTTCGATAGAAGTCCTTGATTGTTCTTACGATTTCGTCCCTTTTAATAGCAATTTCTCCTTTGCCATTTCTCATTTTATGGATACTGAGTTTGCCCCTCGATTGACCGGAACGAAGGAGTTTCATATTTCTATTGTTTTTGATGGTCTCCTCAATCGTTTTTACGTTTTGCGTCCTTCTATCTCTCCTTATTGCCTTCTTTACTTTTCTGTCGAGTTCTCTGTAATTCTGTGAGTCTCTGTTGGTCTCTCTACGCTCTTGCATGAGTTGCTCCGTCTCCAGGCTGAACTTCGAATTTTTCCGTTTTTGAATTGTACTTACTTTCTTTACCGTTGTTCGAATACTGTTTGTAGTTCTAGTTCATTTAGTTCCAGTCCTCTTAGCTCTTCTGTTGGTAGTTTCCTGTCTATGCATTCATTGAACTCCACTTCTTTTTGTCTTAGCTCACTTATGGTAGGTCTATTTTTTACTTTCCATTTTACGTTTTCTCTCTAGTTGAGTGTTAATATAAAGCCTTGCTCTGACCAGCCTATGGTCGCTACACTGTGTTGAATCGATTTATAACTGAGACGTCTGAGCACTTTTGGTTGTTCGTTACGAGGATGTAATCTATTTCATTTTTGGTCCTGCCGTCGGGGCTTTTCCAAGTCCACTTCCTTTCCGGGTTTTTCTTGTAAAACGTATTCATGCAGTATAGACGTTCTTTGTTAAGGAAGTTCAGTTCAAAATTAGTAAGTCAAAATGCCGCGATCCTCTCGAAGTCATCCAACAATCCAATCTGAAGGGGAAATGGAAAAAAACAACGTTTCCATGTGTACTATTCTAGGTGAGAACCAACTCTATTACGCAAAATTTACACTTTCTATTTCAATTTTACGAAACTCTATATTCTGCGCGGGGGTACATAAGGGTTCGATCCTATTTTTCTTGTCGCAAAGGGCAGGTAAAAATCTGACTAGACTCAGGCATGACCGTAAATCGTTAAAATCTCTTCAAATAAGGCATGGCTTTAATTTGTGTGTTATAAAATCAATAAGTAAAACATTTCAAGTTTAAATAAAATCAAAATTTACGTATTAGGGGATTTAATTAACTCATAAAATCAACGGATTACCGACAAAAATGAAACAGACTTAGCTTTCTGTTACTTCGAGGGCGAACTAATAGACTAAAATTGTAAATCTCTTTGCGAAGAGAAATCTGGCACGAGAAATACCGTTAGATGCAATACGTTATCAATAGGTTGGCAATAATAGGGCTGATTACGAGAAGAACCGCTCAGCTGATTTAAATAAGTGTCTAGTTAGATTTATTTATTTAATTTCGAATTGATTCTGATTTATATGAAATTGATCAGGTTAAGGTGAGACAGGATAATATGTAAGACTAAGTAAAATTTGCCATACAAAATTAAAGAGCGTTGGTGATACCGTATATCTAAGATAGTCATAATAATCATAATTTAATGGTGTCAAGATAAGCATAATAATCATAATTTATTGGTACCACAAAATATACAATAATTTCACAAGCCAAATTAAAATACATTAAAATTGCAAAAATTAAAAATTATAAAATAATTAAAAATGCAATAATTAAAAAGTATAGAATGCACTAAAATCCACATTATTTTTTGACAAATTTATTTTTATGATTGTTGAACGACAGGTTGAGTTTTCAATAGTATACATGCCAAGGTTGAATGCTTATATTATTGGTCTATTCAGACCACCTAATACTGATGTTCAAACATTTTTATCTAGATTGGAGCAGCTTCTTGCGGGATTTCCTTTGAATGGGTGTATTATTTTGACAGGCGATTTCAACACACATTTTCTAGATAAAGCTCAAATGCATTCTCACTTAATATCAAACTTATTAGATTCTTATAATTTAACTATGCATGTTGAGAGTCCAACTCGTATAACTAAGTCACCAGAAACAATCATTGACTATGTGTGCACAAATCGAATTGAGCAATTTGTAGATTGTTCTGTTTTAAATGCAGGCTTATCGGATCATGAGGCAATTCTGTGTAGATTTAAAATTGGAAAAAGCAAACCTAAAAATATTTAAAAAAAGGGCAGACTTTTTACGCAAAAAAACTATGAGAGGTTCTCCCAACAATGTACGAGTTCTGCCTGGAGTGTTGTACGGGCTTCAACTGACCCTCTGACCAAATTCTATGATTTGTTATCGGATAATTTTAATACAGCTTTCCCTCTGAAAACCGTTAAGAAAAACATAAAAAATCGTGGTTCACAAAAGAACTTAAAGTATCAGCGCGGAATATGCGCTCGTTGCATATGCTTCGAAAGTATTTCTTCTACAGTGTCCCCTTTATGTTATATTTTAACAAATATCGTAGTTTATATAGAAAACTAATTAGATTAGCTAAACAAACTTATTATTCAGACAGAAGGAAAGCTGGAAAATTATGAATGAATTGGGTGGTAGAAATGTTTCATCTCCTAGCTCGAGTCTGACTGCTGGGTAATTGAATTCATTTTATTGTTCAGTAGCATCCACATTATCTGCCAATATCGATCCAAAAGTTAATGCTTTAAGCTTTTTAAATGATATATCAACTAATGGTACATTTTACTTCTATCCTACAGATGCTAATGAGATTAAGAGTATTTTCAGGCAAATTACAAATAGAAATGCTTCTGGTTAGGATGGCATTTTTAAAAATATTGTTTCAAGGCTTCCTGATCCGGTATTACAAATACTTGCGGAAGCAATAAATAACTCCTTTCAATCAGGTACTTTTCCTCTTTCTCTAAAGCTGGCTACAGTTATCCCACTATTTAAAGATGGAGATTGTGAAACCGCCTCAAATTTCAGACCAATCTCATTGCTTTCAACCCTGTCAAAGGTTGTTGAAAAGCTTGTTAAAACGCGTGTGGTTAGCTTCATTAACAGACAGGACCTATTGAGTAATGTTCAATTTGGCTTTCAGGCTTCGAGAAACACTAATGATGCCATGTTTACCCTTCTTAAGGAAGTATATATGGGGCTAAATGATGGCGAGGTCTCTGCAACGGTATTCTGTGATCTTACCAAGACTTTCGATTGCGTGGATCATAGAGTACTGCTGAGCAAACTTGAGGTTTAGGGATTCAGAGGCACGTCATTAACTTGGATATCTTCTTATCTCTCAGACCATCGGCAGGCAGTGTTATTCAACAACGAAAGATCAAGCCAAAAATAAATTACATCTGGTGTTCCCCAGGGCTCTGTATTGGGTCCTTTACTGTTCTTATTATATGTTAATGATTTGTCAAAGTTAAATATATATGGGGTATTCACGATGTTTGCTGACGATGCGATCATTTTGTGGTGTGACTCTGATCCCGATCGTTTGCAGAGCTGTGTCAGCAGAGACATTGTTAAAATAAAAGAGTGGTGTGATTCAAACTATTTAACACTTAATGTTTCGAAAACAAATATTATATCCTTGAAAAGCCAAATAAATCACATATCTTTAAATTCTGAGTCTATACAAAATTTGCAGGTTGTGAAGTTCTTGGGATTATATATAGATTGTAAATTAAGGTTTGAACCACATATTCCTAATTTAAATAAGAAACTCTCTAGTGCATGTTACGTATTAAGAACAGTTGCTCGAGAGTTGGATAGTATTATGGCGAGGAATGTATATTTTGCGCTGATCGACTCTCAGTTGCGTTATGGTGTATGTTTTTGGGTTCCTGTACTGATCAGTTGTTCAATATGGTGTTTGCTCTGCCGAAGCGAGGGTTTAGAGACTCTTGCGGACCTCACTTTATTCAACAGAGAATTTTAACTTTGGTATGCATATATATCTTGGAATCAGTATGCTCATACATGTAAAGTTTGGATTAGAGGTTGGCTCCGCTCCTGCTTATAATACTCGTGCTTCTCATATAATGTCTCTACCCATACCCTCCTCTTCTCTAACTCGATCACTCTTGTCGGGGTATTTTCGTCGTCGACATGGAGCATTGAGCTTGATGTGATTCAAGACATGTCTCCAACCAGGAATTGGGATATTCCTGACATTGCTCTGGGTGCAGTGTTAACCATTACATTGCATGTTTATCCCCAGAGAAAACGGAATCAACAGTATAATTCAATGCCGGTAGGGGTATTAGCTCTCGGAGTAGTTGTTTCTGCTGATCCAATCTTCTCACATATAGCCCAACACGGGGCTTGTCCAGACGATGGAGCATTCTCGGTTCGAGTGACGGCTGGTGAATGTCCTCTCTCAGGTAGGTGCATCAGGGTATCGATAACATCATAGATAGTCAGGTTCTGGTGGGTAAAAAGCCCACACACGTTCCTCTGATGAGTCCCGATAGGACGAAACTATCTGTGGTAGGATTTTCATGAGTCTCACTCTTGTCGGGGTGTTTTCGTCGTCGACATGGAGCATTGAGCTTGATGTGATTCAAGACATGTCTCCAACCAGGAATTGGGATATTCCTGACATTGCTCTGGGTGTAGTGTTAACCATTACATTGCATGTTTATCCCCAGAGAAAACGGAATCAGCAGTATAATTCAATGCCGGTAGGGGTATTAGCTCTCGGAGTAGTTGTTCTGCTGATCCAATTTTTTTCTATATTGGACAAGAAAGATATACACGGTGTCCCATATAAGAATGCACACTACAGGGATCTCGGAAACCAGAAGAGATACAAAGATGATTAAATTAGAGAAAAGGCGATCCTACAACGTCATGCTTTATAATCTAAAAAAATCCGATTACTTCCGAAGATATTTAGGAAAACCCGAATTTTCCCGATTTCGTTTTTATTTATTTCTGACTTAATTTCAAAAGACATAACTATACAAATTTCACATTCCCATTGCTACTTTTCCTGCTTTTCAAGTTGATGTTATTAGATTTTCAATCTGACGTTTCGTTTCTTTGCAACCATCATCAACTTTGTTTTTTCAAATAGTTGAAAAAATTTGATTTATTCGTAGAAAACACTAATTTTAATCCTACATTCAACGACATCTCGCTCCTTACATTTATCCGACGTTTCTGCTGAAAAAAAAACCATCATCAATGTTATTTAATGATGATTACGAAGAAACGAAACGTGGTATCAAAAATCTAATTACGTCATTAGGTAGAGGACAAAAATTGGGATAGGAACGTGAATTTAATTGTGATCTATCCTCTTCATTAAAATCTGAAAAAAATTAATTATATTTTAAATTTCAAGAATTCGTAGATTGCAATTATTCATTTTTCTAAGGCTTTAATAAAGAAAATTGATCAAAATAAAATTCACATTCTTATGCCATTTTGCCTCCTCTACATGATGACGTAATTAGATTTTTGATCCGAGGTTTCGTTTCTTCGTTATCATCATCAAATACTATTGATGATGGTTTTTTATCCGAAATATCGGAGAAATGTAAATAGCGATATGTTGTTGAATTTAGGATTGAAATGAAAGTTTTTTAGGCATAAAATACATTTTTTCGACTATTTAAAAAAACAAAGTTGATGATGGTTGCTAAGAAACGAAACGTCAGATTGAAAATGTAATAACACCAACTTGAAGAGCAGGAAAAGTGGCAATGGGAAAGTGAAATTTGTATTTTCATATCTTTTCAAATAAAGTCAGAAAGAAATAAAAACGAAATCGAGAAAATTCGGGTTTTCTCAAATATCTTCGGAAGTAATCGGATTTTTTTACATTTCGAAGCATGACGTTGTAGGGTTTAGCAAGGCACACCTTTTCTCTAATTTAATCATCTTTGTACCTCTTCTGGTTTGCGAGATCCCTGTACTGTGCATTCTTATAGGGGACGCCGTGTATATATACCGGGTCCGGCAAAATGTATTACCCATTTTTAACGAGTTATAGCACTTTAATCACTTTATTAAAATTAAATAACAATACAAATTTTTAAAGACAAAGGACGGGAGATTCTTATTTCTTGAAAATAGCGTCTAGCAAATGACAGCCTTCTTGAACAATGCATTCTTCCAAATTCTTGATAAATCTTTGTATTACGGCGCGAAGGATGTGCCTTGGAATAGCATTCACTTCATTTCTTATGTTTGCTTTCAGTTCCTCAAGGTCTCTAGGTTTAATTACATACAGTTTACTTTTTTAAAAGCCCCAAAGAAAGAAATCGGGGGCCGTGAGGACTGGGGACCGTGCAGGCCAAGGGAAGTTACCTTGTTGGGCTAGCAGTTACAGCTGCCCTTACTCTCTCCTGGTTACGATCATTGCAAGCAGATCTTGGTCTTCCGCTTGACTTTTTGTCTAAAATTGATCCGAGTTCTTCCCATTTACGGTACGAAGACATAATGGTTTTACGTTGAGGGCAATGGCGAATGTTAAAATGGCGACGAAGTTGTCTTTGAACAACAACTGAAGTAAACTAAATAAATTTGTTAACACAATACATACGATGTTCCACTAACCAGCGCTCCATTTTAAACTGTTAAAACATGTCAGAAAATTTCCAATGCCTACTTGTTAAAAATCCGTATTATTTTTTAATCTTATCCAAGTTAATAAATTT